>VYZU01028643.1:35125-55908 GCA_013401355.1 Ceyx cyanopectus
AAAAAAAAAAAAAGGAATTTCACTTACAGTATTATTTCTGGGATAAAGAAAACAACCCCAAACAAGTGCACTTGAGCCCATGCATACTGTATGAGAATGTTAACAGTACAAGATGATCATTAAGTAGTATGAGAAAAGGCTACATTGCATTAATAGAGTTCATGAGAAAAAATGATCTATATAGAGGCTTCAGGAAATTTAACTAGGTCCTTTGAGAGCCTTCTGGTTTCCTTTAGAATGCTTTCATGAAAGATCTGTGTTCCTCTCTCACATAAAAGGATCATTTGTCCCCATTAAGACACAAATTGCTAGGAGGATCCTTGATCAATAGCTGTATCTTACCCTGTGCTTAGCATTCAGAAGAAACCAGACTCTATAGGATTACTTTCTATTCCCCTGGATAGGGGTGCTCCAAAAGCTGGGGACTATGAAATAGAAAACATCAAATGAGATAAGCTGTGGCCAAACAGGATTGTTCAGTTGTTAGTTTCCTTTCAATTGGACAGAAATTCTTCAATGCAACTAAACAGATGGATGTGGGGCCTTGATGTCAAAATTGTATTAAAATTTTACACTATGCAAAAAAATAAAAAAAATATTTAAAAAAATATTGTTGTTTTATCTCCTTTTTATTTTCATATATACACTGAGATGCATTCAGGAATTTCCAAATGGCTGCATATGACTAATGAAATCCTTTACCTGTGAGGAACAGACTAATTCTTGTACTTTTTCCACATGAGGCTTAAACACCAAAGGGAAGGAAACTTTCACTTACCTAGGTCATTTTATAGTGGGGAGCTGTGTGTAAACTGTGTCTTAGTGCAATTTCCTCATCTTCTAACATGATGTCTGTCCTCTTTAAAACATGTACCCCCTTCCTTCTAAAACCATCAGCTTGGCATATGTTCAAATACACCCACTGAACATAAATGACAGCCCTTCTCCACTGAAGTTACATGCAAAATGTATGCCAGAGGCAATAAGAGCAGGAGTGGCCCTTAAAGCTACAGAATAATCAGAAAAAAATGGTTTATTTCTACTGTACCTCTTCTTACTAAAATCCCTATTAGATGTTTTGCTTTCCAAGACATGAAAGGTGAAGTAAACATGTCTTCAGAACCACATTACCTCAACTTCTCTTTAATGAATGTATTTTTATGATGGGCTATCACTATTTTCCTTCTCTCCTATGAACCTTTAGCTCAGCCTTTACAGGAATGTTACCAAAGCCCTCCAGAGCCTCACCAGATGTCACGTAGAACAATCCCACCCCATTCTCACACATTGCACTATCTCCCAGTGCCAAAACANAGAGTTCATGAGAAAAAATGATCTATATAGAGGCTTCAGGAAATTTAACTAGGTCCTTTGAGAGCCTTCTGGTTTCCTTTAGAATGCTTTCATGAAAGATCTGTGTTCCTCTCTCACATAAAAGGATCATTTGTCCCCATTAAGACACAAATTGCTAGGAGGATCCTTGATCAATAGCTGTATCTTACCCTGTGCTTAGCATTCAGAAGAAACCAGACTCTATAGGATTACTTTCTATTCCCCTGGATAGGGGTGCTCCAAAAGCTGGGGACTATGAAATAGAAAACATCAAATGAGATAAGCTGTGGCCAAACAGGATTGTTCAGTTGTTAGTTTCCTTTCAATTGGACAGAAATTCTTCAATGCAACTAAACAGATGGATGTGGGGCCTTGATGTCAAAATTGTATTAAAATTTTACACTATGCAAAAAAATAAAAAAAATATTTAAAAAAATATTGTTGTTTTATCTCCTTTTTATTTTCATATATACACTGAGATGCATTCAGGAATTTCCAAATGGCTGCATATGACTAATGAAATCCTTTACCTGTGAGGAACAGACTAATTCTTGTACTTTTTCCACATGAGGCTTAAACACCAAAGGGAAGGAAACTTTCACTTACCTAGGTCATTTTATAGTGGGGAGCTGTGTGTAAACTGTGTCTTAGTGCAATTTCCTCATCTTCTAACATGATGTCTGTCCTCTTTAAAACATGTACCCCCTTCCTTCTAAAACCATCAGCTTGGCATATGTTCAAATACACCCACTGAACATAAATGACAGCCCTTCTCCACTGAAGTTACATGCAAAATGTATGCCAGAGGCAATAAGAGCAGGAGTGGCCCTTAAAGCTACAGAATAATCAGAAAAAAATGGTTTATTTCTACTGTACCTCTTCTTACTAAAATCCCTATTAGATGTTTTGCTTTCCAAGACATGAAAGGTGAAGTAAACATGTCTTCAGAACCACATTACCTCAACTTCTCTTTAATGAATGTATTTTTATGATGGGCTATCACTATTTTCCTTCTCTCCTATGAACCTTTAGCTCAGCCTTTACAGGAATGTTACCAAAGCCCTCCAGAGCCTCACCAGATGTCACGTAGAACAATCCCACCCCATTCTCACACATTGCACTATCTCCCAGTGCCAAAACAACCTTTTCTTCCACTGGACCACCACAGTTGTGCTTTACTTGAACAGTCTGGCAAAACACTGAGTCAGGAATGGAAGGAATCAGCATTCTCCTGTATTCTCCACGTTGCACGAAGATGCACCACTTCATTTCACACACAAACCCTTCTGCTAGTGGTTGGACTACAAGTGAAGATGAGGAGATCCACAGGTTTTACAGATGGATTAATATTCTAATATGTGACACTAGAAGACTGGTGCAGAAATAACAGCATGTGAGTTTGAAGCCCCAGAGAATCTGCCCAAGTTAATTAGTCCTGGACAAATCACACACCAGCTTAAGAGGTTTGAAGTGTCACCTTTTCTGCAAGGAAGGCGCTTGAGTAGAATGTAGTCTCTGCTTATACCTCTGCATCTGCTTTGAACGGGAATGCAGTTTGTTGAAGAGCTCATGGAACTTGTTTTGGGGGAATAAGGTTTCTAGGAAACTCTCTAGAAACACATAAACCATTCTCTTGTTCAGCTGGGTGTGCTGGAACATCTCAAAGACACGGAGAATGCCTTTGCGGGTGGTCTCAGCTCCTATGATGTGCTTCAGCTCATCTACAAAAAACACAAGGTTATGAAGAAGTTTTTATGTAGCTTGGAATCTGAAGTAACAGTCCCTCTATTATACATCACCTGACTAAACCACAAGCTCTCTTAAAACAAAAAAATTCTGAAAATCACTTCAATTCTACCCTATATATGTTAAAAAACCACATTATTTAACATAAAATCACGCTGTATTGCAATATAGGTTATTTCATCCACTCAGATCTCTAGTGAAATTAAATACTGGGCTGATTCTAAGAGCACACAAAGTCACATCACAAGTGAAAAATATTCAGTTTTATTAATTAAAAGCCTTTTTTTTTATTTAAATACAGCTGATGTGTCAGCATTCAAACAATAAATCAGAATACTGATGCCAATTCTAGTAACAATGTATGGTGAGAATTATTAGGCTTCAATCCCAGACTCACCTGGCATTACCTCCAGTAATTTGGTTTTCCCTGCCACTCTTGTTCTCATTCTAATAGCTTTGTCCCTCCGTGGAACAGTCTCTGCTAAAATTCCATTGGGCCAAAAAGCATCTCTGCAACAAAAACAAATCTGTCAAATTACATGAAAATTTTATTATTAAAATTTTCTTAAAATTTTTAAGAACTCAAAGCCATTTCATTAAATAAATACAAGAAAGTAATTTGCACACAACCTAACAGACACTTCAAATATTAGAAATGGGAAAAGCAAGTGTGAACAATAAATGAAATGCAAAAAGTCCAACACATTCAGCCTCTTAGTAGACTCAGCAGCTACCACTTTATGGAAATACCACACACCAAAACCATTTCAATATAATTTATGTAAGAATAAGTTGTATCTAAGATTTGCCTTTATCAATCAGTCTCTTTCATCCCATAAAAAAACCCAAAACACAACCAAAACCAACACTAAAGAACAAAAAAGGCACAGGGGGGTGGCTCTTGCTCAACAGCATTGCAGAAACCATTAAGACTTAGGAAATGGGATGACAGAGCTTTTGATACTTTCAAACTCAGACTTCTAGCTGTCCACATATTAAATATATTAGCTTAGAGAAGGTTTGCTTTTTGTACATGTCTTCATCAAGTTAAACAAAACATTTATTGCCACACTCTGGCTCTTCTAGACTGACTAACAAAATACTTTCAAGCAAGAGGAGAAAACTTTAAAATATTCATGTGAAAACTACAGTTTCTCACAAGACACATAAAAAGGAGTGCAGGCTCCAACTGTCACTATGTGCAGTAATAATAATTTCCACATATAAAAAGAATGGGAAAGTTACACAGGTATTAGACATCACATGGCAAGTGCTTCATGTGTAACATCTCATTACAGACATACCTGAAACGTTTCACTGCCTCTGCTACTTGCTCAGGAGATGTCATCCAGTCAACATGATCAACTATTTTTCTAGAAATCAAAGCAACAATGTCAGTTTTTAAAAGTTTAAACAATTCTCAGTTTTTAAAACAACTAAATATAGCAGTTTAGAGAGCTCTCTAGGGCAACTATAACTGCAGCTTTCTCCAGTTTGTAAGGAGGTTCTGTAAAACTGCACACTAGGAAAGCAAAAATGGATTCTCAAGATAGAAAGGTAAATTCACTGATCCCTCCTAAAGCCACAGCCTTTTTCTTTGTGAGTAAACCTACAATGACTAAGCAGGCTGGAAAACTGCTGTTGCATCTCCTGCCAGCAAGAGATAAATGTTCTGCTGGTAGAGGAACTTCTTCTTTAAGCAAAGAACCTACTTCACATTTCACATGACCATACTTGTGCATGCAGTTATTTCATATATTCAACAAGAGATACAGACTGATCATAAACTCTGACCTCCCTTCATCAATACCAAATGCAGAAGCAAAATGGTTCTGCACACATCTCTGCAATAAGAAAGCAGCAGAGAAACCTTGTCTATGCTACAATCTGAACACTAGAAAGTATTCAGAGCTCTTCAATAGGGCAGTGTGTTCTTGGAAGCATAGATATGAAGGTGATTGTCATCTGGCTTTGGGGGAATTACTTAAGAAACACACAGTGTTGTTATTGTTACATGGCTGCATCACTATGACCACCACAAGAACTGTGTGTATGTTTAACACTGATGCTGAAAACAGCAAACATATATTTATGAAACTTAACAACTAATACAGTGAGGAATGTCCTGAAAATGTAAATTGGAAACTACTTCAACTGCCAAAGATGAAGTTTTTGATCCATGGCACTAACCCAAAGTGCAATTCAATGTCAGTCCTGTTCCTGTTTGGTTTTTTTTCCCCTCTATATTTTAAATTCCATTTCAAAAATGAATTATTACAAGCAAAAGTGTGTAAAGAGCCAATTTCTAAGAAGAGGGAACAAACTTTCCATTCCCCCCTCCTCCATCTTTTAAAGTGTAAGAGCAAAACCTTATGTCAGTACAGTTCACACAATTAATACTGCCAGTTTACCTTTTATGGCATCAAAGGTATGTGAATAGAAATGGTGCAGAAGATATTAAACAGTATTAACAACAAAAAGTATAGTGTAAAACAGGGCAAAAAGAATAGACACCATCAGTATCATGTTACAGTCACAGAAACATGAATTCTTGTTACGTGAAAACACTTTTGGAAGCTCTCTGGCACAGAAGAGTTACTAAAAATTGTCTTTATTCATCCTCTACAAAGGGCAGTGCATGCTGATCTAAACCACAACCAATCAGTAAGACCAAAAAGGATTTCTAGACACAGTCTACACAGTCTCACTAGGTAAGAAAAGCAGTACCTGTTAATTGTGTCTCCATATGTTGCTCTAATGAGTTGCTGAAGCAGATTTTTTATATTTCTTCTTAACCACTGATTTCTTTCTTTTAAATCAAAGACTTCATCCATAAGGAGCAGCATTACTCTCAGTGGAATATTGTCATCCACCTGATCAAGCAAGTAGAAGTGATCAGTAAACTTCTATTGCAGTTCAAATAAGCTACACTTTTAGGAGCTACTTCCCAGGTCAAATGCTTCAGAATAAGAAGAATGACAGAATGCTTTCCTCTGGTTTACTGGAGGATGAAACCTACTATTCATCTTCTGTAACATCACTAATAAAAAGAAAGATTGAAAATTCAAGTAGGCTTATGTCCCTTGAATTTTATAGTAGTATAAAAAGAACAATTATTTCCCCAGAGCTGAACAAAATCAATACAAGCAAGTCCTAAATAGAGTTTGTCCCTGACCACCTCCTTTGCTAACTGTGCTTTCAACAGGAAAACTCTGGAAGGTGCTTTTCTTTGAATTTTTTTGTGCTGTGTCAAATGCAGAACCTCCCAAGAACAGTGACACTCTACTGCAATGAGCTGGCTTTTAGTTAGATATGGTCCTAACCTACTTGGCTACTACATATATTTTATGTATATATTATACATATAATTATATGCATATAATTATATGCATATATTTTATTTCATGTTTGTAATTTACAAAAAGCATCAGCATTTTATTGTTTAAAACAAAATGTTACATGGATTGGTTTACAAAAAGACAACATCAATGGAAATCCTAAACAGGGGAGTCAGTAACTAAAAGCTTTCAAATATGGGGGGTGTCTCAAACACAACAAATTAATTTGATTTTCTGAATGATTCATTATTTACACTTTACTTAAATCTTTACACAATAGCAAGCTAGAATTCAAATCCTACTCAGAAAAAAAAATATTTAAAGATAAATGCACAGGGGCTTTTGTTTGGTTGTTTTTTGTCTGATTAGGATTTTGTGTTGCATTAGAAATCTAATACAGCTCTACCTGGAAGAGCAGTAGTTTGCACTTTATTGTTAATCCTGTGCTAAAAGTAGCTACATCTCATGGATATATGGCCAATTTTTTGGTGAACTGCATAAATACATCTTTATATCCAAGTGGAACAGAGGATTCATGATCCACCTGGAGCTTCTACAGATTCATGCCTCACTTTACAGCACTGCTTCTTCACTTCTAGTCCCATTCCACATCTTACCTTTTGCCTGATTGAGTGACTAAGTTCAGAACAATGGATTTTAATAGAGCAGCTTAGAACTGCAAGGTTTTCAAACATTTTAAATCTGCCTTTCACAAAATCTTGTACATTCACTTTGAAGATCTTAAGAACTGTAGCTTGCAGAGGATGAAGTATTTGCAGAGAAGCTGCTCACATCCTAGAATATTGTTTTGCCTGAGCAAAGCAGAAGCCTCACGGGTATCAAGAAACACACAATTCCACATTTATGGATACAGGCTGATACAGGGAAAAATAATGGGGGGAAAGAAAACCCAGAAGAACTCAAGAGTATGTTATTGGAGTAAAAATACATCTACCAAGCCATAATAGCAGTTAAGCACAGGAAGACAAACTGGAATGCTTTGATGTGACCAAAAGCCACAAAACAAGAAGGGCAGAACAGGTGCAGTTTTGTGACCATAACAAATTGCATAATCAGCACTAATCTAATGGGCCTTCTGTCCTATTTTGAAAGAAAAGGGATTTTTTTGCAGTGGTTTTCACATATATGATCAATATTTCAATCAAAACACCATAGCTTATGATCACATCAGCTTCAACTGCACTTTCACATTTCTAATATTGTTACTTCTACATTTTAGGTATCCACGTGCTAAAAGTTTATAATTTAGGAAAACATTCTAAAGGTTTAAAAAAACACACAAAAAACCCAACAAACAAAACCCCCAAACAAACACCAACATAAACAGACCAACAAGCAAAAAGTAACCAATAAACAAAACCCCAAAACCATAACAAACACTACTTTTGATCCATCTAGGTCATCTCATGAATCTGAATCCATAAAATGCCAAAAGAAAAGATGCTAACAGTCTTGTACCACACTATCTTTGGACAGAAATTGGAGGAAGGGGCAAAAGAAACCCACAAAAAACAACAAAACCCAAACCACCAAGCACCCCCAAAACACAGCAGCAGTAACACCTACATTGCAAACCATTTTAGTACTAAAAATGATGGTAAATTTTAGAAGGAAGAATGTAAGTTTCTTTTTAAAAAGAACTGTTTGCATGTCCCTGGTATAATATCAGAAACCAATTAATAAGTAGTTTAACAAAATAACTCCATTGGGTTTTTAGAGGTGTCATCTTTGGAAGGGTAAGTGGCAGACTCACATTGTCATCAATTGTTGCTGCAACACGACAATGGTCAAGATCTGAATAGGTTTTCTGGATCAAAGGAGGCACCTACAATAAAAAAAGGTCATGTTCATGAAGTAAAAATCAGAATAGCAGTAAATAGACTAGCAGTAAATCAGATCAATTCCAACATTTGGCCATGAAAATATCAAATATTTGGTCCAAGTCAGTTGCACACTACAGCAGAGATATATACAGTAGTCCTTTCAACCAACACATCAAGTTTGCATCTATTCTCCTACAGTTGTCAAAGTATCAGCACCTTTAAAATAAACTATTTCCTCAAGTGCCTAATGCTTCAATTGAAAACCAACCAGAAATTCATATGGGACTGCTATTGCTTCTGTTCTGTCCTCTTGATCTTAAGTCCTCCCTAGTCAGACTTCCCAGTGAGTGTAACTGCAGATATATTGTTAGTCATACATAAGGAAAGTTCTCTGGACTTTCTCATTACTGGTAAAAATCATTTTAACTCACAATAATGAAAAAAAACAACAAAACAACAAAACAAGAAACCAAAACAAAAAAATGTGCAAGCCCCATCCCCACACCACAGATTTCTTAAACCCTTTCACAGTTTATGGGTTAACTCATCCTGGTTGTCATTCTATATCTGCCATGGAACTGCTGATTAACACAAGACCTTACACACAGACCTTACAGCTGCACACTGACAGAGGAGGGCAAAGATGGGTAAGTGAGAAGATTACTAGGTGCTACCATTCCCCACCTCTAAGGTACATTAGGAATATAAAATATGATGAAAGATGGCAGGAAATATAGAAAAAATTAATGAAAAACAGTATTCAGCAAGGAATAAGCAGAAAAGCAGCTCTTTATTCTAAGTTTTGTTATATTGAGGTTTTTTCTAATGTAAGCAGTAGATGCAGCAAATTAGCTTTATGAGCATAGGGAGAGAAAAACTAAGAATAGTGACATTCTTCTCAGGTGGCTGCATTGAATTAAGTAAAGAAGGATCACTCTAACAGCCTAGAGATGCCATCTTAATAATGTGTTACTTAACAGCAAGGAAACTCCATGTCTGTAGTGTGCTGAACCTACTGAAAGGGAACAGGCACAAAGCAGACTGCCTGCCTGCCTAATGACTTGAGCTTGGCCAAGGCTCTGAGCAGCCTGGGCTAGTTGAGGGTGTCCCTGATCCCTGCAGGGGGGCTGCACTAGATGACCTTTGGAGCTCCCTTCCAGCCCTAACCATTCCTTGATTCTATGACTTGACTCTTCAGTATAGCATAGAACAGAAGATGTGTTGATAGCTAATCTCCTATTAATTCACTAGTATTTATTAACTACCAAGCATTTTCTTACCTTGAAAAATGATTGCTTTATGTCTTGTCCCAGTCTCTCTGATATTTTGGTCATTCCCTCTGCCAGGCTGTCAGGGAGAGACTTGACTGCATTGGAGACATTTCTCATAGAGTTCCTCAGTGGGTTTACAAATGTGTCCATCTGAAGGGGAAGATGTTTAACCACAATTGTATCATCTAGGAGGACACCACTAAATTAATACACTAGGAGAAGTATCACACTGTTCCAGACAACAGTAACACAGACAACAACTCCAACTGCTTCACTTCATTACCATATGCAGAAGAAAGATTTAGCTTCAGTATTTCCCATTCATGATAGCTCTGTTCTGACTATTGACATTTTTCAATTGATCTTTTTCCTGATTCATCCCCATTTCCCATCCTTCAGCTTTTCTTAGTTTGCATTTCTTTTCCTGTTCTTCTCCATTCAATGCCATTTCTCCCTTGCAAGCTTCCTAGTTCCAGATGTTTCACTTCTTAGCTTTTCATCTACAAGCCTCTTTTAAACAGCACTGGAGTAATATGCTTTATACATGGCAAGTATTAAAAATAAAGTATTTCCACAGAAACTGTCCTTTTTTTTTTCAGTAGATATTCCAAATTCAATCCAGAGGCACAGATACCAGTGTGATGCCCTTAAAATGTATGAAGGACCTGATAAGCTGGAATCAAATCTTAGTCTTTACATAAACCTTGATAAAATTTCATCTGTTTCACTGTTAAATATTGAAGAAATATAGGCAGAATAGCAACTGGATGTGACAATACAATTGCAGGTGCTTTTTATAGCTAACTCACTAGAAGTTTTGAAAGAGCTGTATTTGCAAAGCAGATGTTCACACAAACTGGTCAACTGAACAAAGAATGACTTGTGTGAAGAGAATTCTGGTTGCCTAAAAAGAATGCATAACTCAGAGCTCTGAATTTGAGCAATGACTGAACAGCTAAGCATGGAACAGCTGCTTTTGAAGAGGAGTGCATTTCATCTTTTGGGTTGAAGAGTGGAAAGCATGGTAACAGAAGCAAATACAGAGTGAAGAACTGAAAGAAGAAATCAGAAGGAATGAGACTACAAAAAAAAAAAATAATCACAGATGCCTGACAAGTCTAACTTGCAACAAACACACTTTTAAAGTTGTCTTTCTGCAATACACTGTGCCAGATTGGAAAATGTTTATTTCCTTGCCATACAAATAAATTGTATTTTAAAAAAATGGTAATTTTTTGGTTCCCTATGTCCTCAGATATGTTGGCACACAAAGTATTAAAGCAACTCACTTGCAGGTTGTTTTGAAATTGCTATATAGCTGTTAAATAACAATGAAACATCTCTTTTAAATGCAATCATTTCACTAATGAATGCTCTAAGTGTCCTTGACAGTGCAAAATGTTCTTACCTTCCGTGCAAAATCCCCCTTTCCTTTGCTGTAGGCTTTGTTCTCCAGGAAGTCATACACATAATGGGCCAAAGCTGGAGAAGCCTTCATAATTTCAGGATTTAACAACAGCTGAGAAAATAAATTTTAAAAGGTGCTTTTGAATAAATAATAATAATAATAAAAAAGAAATACCATTCAATGCAGAAGTTTACCATGCATAACCAAAGACACTGTATTTTGTACTGTATCTTCCTCACTCATTCTCCAAATTTTATTCTACCCTTACACTATTCTCAAGATGGGAACAACAAGTTTCCTGGTAATTCCCATAATTTTAGCTAGTATGTTACTTATAGGGTCTCAACAAAAAATATTCAACACTCAAAAATGACATTTAAATTACCATCTCTTTTTTTTTCTCTTTTCCTTTTTGCTGGCAAATTTTCAACTTCAGAAAAAGGACTTACAACCTAGAACAGAAGCAAAAACCCCACAGCAGCTTACCTGCAAATAGGCATTTAAATCTTTTTTCCTCTTTTCCAAAAATTCTCTGTCCATATTGTTAAATGTCTTTTTGCCAGGCAGTTTCAGTATATTTGCAAGGTTTTCAAACTGGAAAAAAAGAGCAGATTATTTATTTTTTTGTTTTGTTCCATTTTCAGAAGTTTCAAATCACCATATAAATGCAAAAATTAGAGAGGGGATTTTATTCTCCTATTCTTATCTACCATATGACACCTTACAAATAATTTCTGCATCAAGCCCAGCACTCTGGTTCCTTGGAAAAGCCAAAATGGAGTTCTCAGGAGATGCCAAGGGTAACATTTTATTTCTAAAATTAAATCTTAATTAAAAAAATTAAAAACTCACTTTTGAAATACAAAACAGCATAGCATGCAACTGACTCCTGTAATCACACCTGCTTAAAAAGGCTTGGGTTCAAAATTGATCATTATTATTTGTGCAGAAGTTGGCAGAGTTATGAAACTACATCAAGAGAACTTGCAGATCTTTCTAAAATATCTTCTTTCCTCATCAAATGTACCAAGGAAATCTTTAGGTTTTTCTCTCTGGAGTGATTGGCATCACCCACTTGACACACAGGTTATTGTTCTATCCTTGATGTGCCATTTCTGGGCCTTTTCTCCAGCTAATGAGAGGTACTTGCATTGGTTTCAGTTTTACAGAGAGAAGAGGTGTTCCAAGGAAGCAGCAAAGAGGCCCTAATAGTTAAAAAGGTCAAATATACCTGCACAAAAATAAAAGTGATAATGAAACTCAAAGAATCTGAATTATCCACATATTGATTATGTAAGGAAATCTGGATTGTATCATATTCTGAGAGGGGGGTAAGGAAATAAAGGTAGAGGGATCTAGCCTTCAAGAAACAACCTGAAATAGGTTGTATCCTTTTTTCTTTGAAAAAAAAATTACAGATTTAATGAGAGATTGATTCCATTCAGTCCCTGCAAGGTTGTTTTTTTTGCAAAGACATCATTAAACTTTGTAAGGTCACAAAGCCCATATAACATTTATGGTCTCAGGAAGCACCAAAGAGTATCTATTTCCAACTTGACAAATCCCATTCCCTTGCAAACTGCTCACATGGGAAAAAAAAATGAACAGAGTATGATCTAGTTATTGTTTGGATACTTGTATCTGAATAGAAGCAATGTAAAGAACAGCCTCTATTTTTTCTCAGGAAAAAAAAAGCCCATAAACTCAGTAGCAATGACAATTTTATTGTCAAAACAAAGCAAAACTGTTAGGAGTTTTGAGATGCCACAGTGAAGCACAACACTGTATTTAATTGCTGCACTCAGTGTTGGATGATAATGTTTCCATTTACTTGAAATTCTAAGAACTCAGATTTAGCATCCATTTAGTAATTTCAAATTTTGAAAAATTTTGCTTCTGTCATTTTTTTTTAGTCATTTACTGGGAGGTTATCTTTAAATGACTGCCCCATAGAAGCAGAACATTAACTCACTATAAGGTCAGGGAACCCATACTTTTTTCAACAGGTTTGAAACAGGATTCTACAAAAATTAAGTTAATATTTTTTTTTAAAGAGTATAAAAATTGGTACTTCAAATTTATTGACAACATACTAAAATAATTGGAAATTCAAAATAATTTTTTTTAAAAATGAATACCAACATTCAACACAATGTTTGCCTTTTTAAAGAAAGCTTTTTCCATTTTTACTACTGTTGTGACTTTACAAACCCAACCTACCTGCTGAGAATTTGTTCCCTATTCCTCTATTCAGAGCAGAGTAAAGGGATGTAATCCAACACTGCTGACTAGTTCAAAGGTTCTGCAGTAAAATCTGACTTCTCCAAAGGATTGATTTAAAAGCATTTCACCCTCCCCTTTCAGAAGCACTGCATTTGCCACATTTTTTCACATCAGCAGGTTCTACTTTGTACCAGCTGGTGAATTACAAGTTTCCATTTTTTTCTTCTTTCATTTGAGGAGGGCTAAGAGGTGGAGAATACAAGTACAGCAATAAAAATGCAGATTGTCTAGCAGCACACTGAACTGCCAACAGCTGTACCTTTTGAGACCCCCACCAATGCCAATTTCTCAAGCTCCATTCTCATTTCTCTGTCACAAATCTAACAAATAAAACACATTACTGTTTGAGACCAACAGTACAAATATTTTAAAGTCAAATTAAGCAAAGGAGTGTGATGGTTGAAAAGGAGTGTGATGGTTGAAAGCTTTGTATATTCCATTTCCTTGTGTTACAGCAATTACATAGCATCAGATACTAAACTGTATAAACATGCACCTGAAACATGCTCAGTACAAATAACTTGTGCTAGAAACAGTGAAAACACATGTACACCTCAGTGGGAAATACAGAACTATGTTCACTCCCTACCTTTCAGCCACTTGGAAAAAGCCAATAGTCATGCCATACCATCACACAGAAAAAGCACCTTTCAAAGATACCTTCAAAGAACCATAGAATGGCTAAGGCTGGAAGGGAGCTCCAAAGGGCATCTAGTGCAGCCCCCTGCAGGGAGCAGGGACACCCTCAACTAGAGCAGGCTGCTCAGAGCCTTGGCCAACCTCACCTTCCATGCATCATGTCCCTAGAAAATTGGCCTAAGCAGTGTTTTTAAATTCTCTATGTATTTTTTTATATATATATATATAAATGTATTTTAAATAATCTGCTTTTGCCATTATTTGTATTTTACTAAGAATGTTTGCATGAAGTCCTTCTCTAAAACATGAATATTTCTCTTTTCTAAGGAAAACATCAAAACTTGGTGGGGACTAGAGGTGTAACTTGAGATGTCTCTTAGGTTAGACAGAGAATTAGAAGGTCTTGTAAGTAAGACTGGTAGCCTTTTTGCAAGTATCTTTAAAGATTACATTTTACATGTTTCAGATTTGATATATTTGTTAATTTTATTTACAGAAAGTGTTTGATTTTTTTTTTCCTGAAAAAAAATTTTTTTTCTCTAGTTTTACTAAATTTGTGAATAACTACTTGTGGAGTCTCCATCTCTGAAGACACTTCAGACCCCCCTGGATCTGTTCCTGGGTGACTTGGTCTAGGTGATCCTGCTCTGGCAGGGGGTTTGGACTAGATGATCTTCTAGCTCCCTTCCAACCCCTAANCTTAACTACACAGCCATTTCCAACCTTGACTTTCTACTGTCAAGGCTTACATTTATTAAACACTTCTCATATCATTTTCAGAGTTGAATATGAGTTCAAAATGTTCTGCAAACTGCTACACATGGGAAAAAAAAATGAACAGAGTATGATCTAGTTATTGTTTGGATACTTGTATCTGAATAGAAGCAATGTAAAGAACAGCCTCTATTTTTTCTCAGGAAAAAAAAAGCCCATAAACTCAGTAGCAATGACAATTTTATTGTCAAAACAAAGCAAAACTGTTAGGAGTTTTGAGATGCCACAGTGAAGCACAACACTGTATTTAATTGCTGCACTCAGTGTTGGATGATAATGTTTCCATTTACTTGAAATTCTAAGAACTCAGATTTAGCATCCATTTAGTAATTTCAAATTTTGAAAAATTTTGCTTCTGTCATTTTTTTTTAGTCATTTACTGGGAGGTTATCTTTAAATGACTGCCCCATAGAAGCAGAACATTAACTCACTATAAGGTCAGGGAACCCATACTTTTTTCAACAGGTTTGAAACAGGATTCTACAAAAATTAAGTTAATATTTTTTTTTAAAGAGTATAAAAATTGGTACTTCAAATTTATTGACAACATACTAAAATAATTGGAAATTCAAAATAATTTTTTTTAAAAATGAATACCAACATTCAACACAATGTTTGCCTTTTTAAAGAAAGCTTTTTCCATTTTTACTACTGTTGTGACTTTACAAACCCAACCTACCTGCTGAGAATTTGTTCCCTATTCCTCTATTCAGAGCAGAGTAAAGGGATGTAATCCAACACTGCTGACTAGTTCAAAGGTTCTGCAGTAAAATCTGACTTCTCCAAAGGATTGATTTAAAAGCATTTCACCCTCCCCTTTCAGAAGCACTGCATTTGCCACATTTTTTCACATCAGCAGGTTCTACTTTGTACCAGCTGGTGAATTACAAGTTTCCATTTTTTTCTTCTTTCATTTGAGGAGGGCTAAGAGGTGGAGAATACAAGTACAGCAATAAAAATGCAGATTGTCTAGCAGCACACTGAACTGCCAACAGCTGTACCTTTTGAGACCCCCACCAATGCCAATTTCTCAAGCTCCATTCTCATTTCTCTGTCACAAATCTAACAAATAAAACACATTACTGTTTGAGACCAACAGTACAAATATTTTAAAGTCAAATTAAGCAAAGGAGTGTGATGGTTGAAAAGGAGTGTGATGGTTGAAAGCTTTGTATATTCCATTTCCTTGTGTTACAGCAATTACATAGCATCAGATACTAAACTGTATAAACATGCACCTGAAACATGCTCAGTACAAATAACTTGTGCTAGAAACAGTGAAAACACATGTACACCTCAGTGGGAAATACAGAACTATGTTCACTCCCTACCTTTCAGCCACTTGGAAAAAGCCAATAGTCATGCCATACCATCACACAGAAAAAGCACCTTTCAAAGATACCTTCAAAGAACCATAGAATGGCTAAGGCTGGAAGGGAGCTCCAAAGGGCATCTAGTGCAGCCCCCTGCAGGGAGCAGGGACACCCTCAACTAGAGCAGGCTGCTCAGAGCCTTGGCCAACCTCACCTTCCATGCATCATGTCCCTAGAAAATTGGCCTAAGCAGTGTTTTTAAATTCTCTATGTATTTTTTTATATATATATATATAAATGTATTTTAAATAATCTGCTTTTGCCATTATTTGTATTTTACTAAGAATGTTTGCATGAAGTCCTTCTCTAAAACATGAATATTTCTCTTTTCTAAGGAAAACATCAAAACTTGGTGGGGACTAGAGGTGTAACTTGAGATGTCTCTTAGGTTAGACAGAGAATTAGAAGGTCTTGTAAGTAAGACTGGTAGCCTTTTTGCAAGTATCTTTAAAGATTACATTTTACATGTTTCAGATTTGATATATTTGTTAATTTTATTTACAGAAAGTGTTTGATTTTTTTTTTCCTGAAAAAAAATTTTTTTTCTCTAGTTTTACTAAATTTGTGAATAACTACTTGTGGAGTCTCCATCTCTGAAGACACTTCAGACCCCCCTGGATCTGTTCCTGGGTGACTTGGTCTAGGTGATCCTGCTCTGGCAGGGGGTTTGGACTAGATGATCTTCTAGCTCCCTTCCAACCCCTAATATCTATGATTCTATGAATACTTAACTATTAGAGAAGTAGGCAATATAAATAAATCAGCTTGGATGCCAACATTTTAAAGATAGTAGGGATTTTTGAAGAAAAAAAATTTTTGAAGGAGAAAAAAAAAAGAAGCTTTATATGTACTTAAATATCTTTCGAAAAGACATTTTAAACGATTAAAAAATTAACGTATTAAACCATTGGTGTATTACATTAAAAAAAATAAGAAAAAACAACGTTTCCAACTCCTCTTCTGCAATCTGGAGGTGAAACTGAGGCAGTCACCTGCTCAGTGATCCTCATGTGGAAGTCATGGAAGTCGCTGTAGCGCCGGTATGTTTTCCAGGAGTCCTCGCCGCCCGCGCTGCGCCGGTGGACGCTGATGGCGTACAGGGCGTAGGTCTTGCCGTGGTCGTTGCACACTCCTGCCACAGCATATGGGTCAGAGTCAGCACAGACTAGTGGTGTGCAAATGGGAAGAAAAAAAAAGGAACAAACAGAAAGAAGGAAGACGAAAGGACACCAATGTGAAGTGAAGAAATGGCTGGAATGAGAGATTTCAGAGAGAAGTGGTCGTGCAAGCAGGAGGGTAACACAGCCCTTTATTGAAAGCACTGTGCACACCCTCCAGAAACTTAGGTGAATTTAACTATAGAGATTAGGCAGCCTTAAAAAAGTTTCACTGACATGCAAAAAAAAAAAAAAAAAAAAAAAAAAGAAAAGGTTTCAACTTTTAAGAGTAATGAACAGCTATTTTTAAGAGCAGTTTTAACCTAGAAAAGGCAAGGTATGGGTGAGATACAACTGAGAAACCAGAATTTCCTGTCTGCAAACTAATCATATTCCCACGTTGTCCTTCAAAAAAAAGACAGTGCCATGAATGCTTACAGCTTTCATTTTGTTATCAGCATCAGCAGTTTATTAACTATACAATAAAAAATACCCCAGCACTATTTAATTCAGCAGAAACTGCATCTAGACACAGATGTGTTGTGTGTGTATGCACACATGTACCATGTGCTCTGTGTATGAAGAATTTGTGTGTGTGTGTGTATATATATACATAAATTCTTCAGATATATAGGCTATGACCTACACCACCAATTAAGTATTTCCATTACATGGGCTTCATGGGAAATATGAATTCTAATGTTTTATGAGGTTAAAAAAAAAAAAAGTGATAGGATTAGGATACCAAGGGCCTATAATATTTAAAAAAAAAACAACCCACAACCAAAATAAATGGTAGAAACCAAGTCAGCAGCCATCATAACAGATTCTCTTACCAGTATCTGAGATATATGCATGGAGTTGAATTGTCTCATCAGTAGGGACACTGGAAAGGTCATCCAAGGACTACAGAGTGGGGAAAAGAAGAGAGAAGAAAAAAAAAAAATGAGCAACAAGGAGATGTTTGATAACTGAATGGGGTTCAAGCTGACACACTAGTGACTGTGAGAAACTCAACCCAGCCATTCCTGCTGCCATTCAAGGTCCTGGATATGTAGCATTTGTGTTATTCTATTTATTCAGTGCAAAAGCAATATGTACAAATCTAAATGGACCCATAATGTGAGCAAGTCTGCAAAAGTCTATAAAATATTTACAATGTTTTTTTTTATCCCCCCCAAATATGCCCTGCTGGTTTAAGAGAGTAGATTAATGTCTGAAATTGAAACTATTAAGAAGGCATTTTTCTAAAATGACTTTTCCTCAAAGTTTTGAGTGTCTCTTGCAAATAATCTTGGAAGATTATACAACATTACAGTGAAGGTATAAACTGCAGGCAATTTATAGTAGAAATTCAGAAAACAAGCATTATACAGCAACAATACATACATGGAAATGAAATGGTTGAGAGATAATAATACAAGGTTATATTCAGTAGGACCCAGTATCTTTGACATTAGGTATATTCTCAGGAATAGAAGATAATTAAAATGCAAAAATACCACAGCAAAATTACCACAGGAGCCACTTCAATGGCAAATCCCCAGCTATAAAATTCCTTTGGGAAGTCAGAACACTCTTAGAAAAACTACTTGAGATATTTGAGTGAAAGTATCTCTTGTGAAATACTACCAGAATATTTATACATATTAAAAAACCTACATTAACTTTTCCTCCTGCTCACACTTAGACAAAGAAAAGGGAAAATGGTCAGCTGATAAAATTTACACAAACTCCTGTTAGATGCAGAATGAAAACAATAGCAAACAAATGTCCAGTTTCAAAAAAAAAACAAACACAACAACCCACAAAGAAACAAAAACCTACATGGAAACACATTTATATTTATGTTAAATGTATTCCTTTACAAAAATTCTATTCCTCTGCATGCAAGCACAAATTAATCAATGCATTGGAACTCCTAAGGACCTGCAGCATCTTCCAGGAATTAACTGGAAGGGCCCAGGAATCACAATAAGCCAGGAAATTGCAGGCAGACTCAAAACTTTCCTAAAACAAAAATATTTGGAAAAATACAACTGAACATTGAATATTTTGTGGCCCTGCTACGTGTAAGGTCTGAAGAAACAAGTAACAAAAAAGGGGAGGAAATTATTTTATTTTTATCTTTGAAGTAGCTGTGATTTGAATTTTTATTTCTAATATTTTAAGCCTAATAAGATGTAAGTACAACAGATAATTTGGAAGAAGTCTGGTAGAAATATGGAGCTCTCTTCATACATATGCAACCACTAGTGCATGCAGACACGTTATACTTCAAATATTTAAGTACTTGCACATAAAAAAAAGGTTCTGACTGATCCAGTCAAGAATTGCTTTAAAAAAAGTACCAAAATTTGAATTTGAGTTAGTCAGATTAGAGAACAAGGATTCATATTCTGAATAAACTCCAAATACTTTGTTTTCCAAATCAAATCCAAACTCAGATTTTTAAAGATTATATTTTCTTTTTAAATGCCTAATCTGCAATCTATTTGAATTGAATCCTTTGAGATTTCAGTTTAAAAGGATTTATCACCTATTACCTAATCCCAAATTTATGTTTATTAAAAAAAAAAACCCAAACAAACAAACAGGGTTAAGAAATTCTTGCATGAATTAACTCTAGATTAATACTCTATGAGAAAACTCAAACTTTCCTTAAATAACAAGGAGTACAAAAGGTACTACAGTACAAAAGGGAGTTTTTACAGATAAACAGCTTGTGTATTTCAATTTGATTCAAGAACTTTTTCAGAGATGAAACTGCAGTGAACTAAATCCCTAACATACATTAACTATTTTATAGACACTTTCTATAAAAAAAAATATTAAGAAAACCCAAGCACTTACCAGATTTATGCTGCCAGCAGGAGATCCATTAAAAGATTCTGGGATCAGTGAGGAAGGGGAATGGAAAAGAAACAGGTTAGGAGATGTAGGGATACAGATAAGAAATAAAAGTACAAAGACAAGCCATTATGGAAAATAATGGGACAACTGTGGCACTGGGTAAAATGCTGTGCCATGTAAGTTTCCAATAAAGACACCTAAAGGAGAATGTGTGTAAGTTTATACAGCTAGAAATATGAAATGAATATTCCAGAAAACTCATTTTTAAGCTTTTATCACCACATGAAATTGTTTCACTGAAGAGTCAGTTCAATAGTAAAACAATCTGCATTGGAGTTTTACTTGAGTTAAAAAGAATGATTTTAATTGCTTTAAACAGCACATCCATGTACTTTCTATTTTCAGATTATAAATGTAGCTATTTATTAAAACAACCCAACATGCTCAAATATTGTTGAATAATAAAAACATGGTTGCCTAATTATTTTAGCAACACTCTTGTTACTAAGACTTGATAAAAAAAACTATTCATGAGATTAATGAGTTACTACAGGAAAACTATTTGACTCAAGGTAAATTACAAATTTGAAAAAATTGTAAAAAAAAATTACAAATTACAAAAACTCACAAAGCAAATTAACTAAAGAAAAAACAAAAACGAAAAAAAGAGAAAAGAAAAAAAAAAAAAAAAAAAAGAGAAAACTTTAATATGTTTCATATATTTTTAAGTTATTAACAGTTCTGAAATAAGGGGTAGTTTCCAAT
>VYZU01028644.1:5330-33726 GCA_013401355.1 Ceyx cyanopectus
ATAATAATTTTATATGAAATATAAGAAATATATGGAGTGCTCATAAAAATGCCCAGGCTGACATCAATGTATATAAACCCTGCTGGGCTGACTCCTCTGCAGCATAACTGATGGTAATTACTCTGAAATCAAGGACCAAAACTCTGATAATCTGGACTGGCTGCAGGTCTGCCTAACTAATTCTTCGTACAGTAGGTATAGAAAGGGCAATGATGAAGCTAGCTTCCCATTCAGGGTAACTGCTTCTACCCCCAATCAAAAGGGATTATTCCCAGATCAGAGTTGAAAGAGATTATTAATGTATGCAAACATTGTTCAGTCCTGGAATTTTGTATTGTGGTCAACAGTTTATGAGAAAGCTGAGTGGGAAGCACCTCCACCTCCTCTTCCCGCACCTGCCAGGTAGTAACAATTTTCAGTCACTGCTCACCTGGTCTAAACTCAACACAGTGAGGTAAAAGGTATGTCACCACTAATTAATCTTTTGAATTGCCCAGATTCACACTTCTTAACTTAAATTTTTAAGGCTACTTACCAAAGTCATACAGTATTCTTTGAAGAAAATTTCTGCTTTTCACAGGCATCATTCTTTATGTCCTCTCTTGGAAAATTACAGGTGCATTATATCACTGCTGTGAGTGTAATTTATTATTATCTCTACTGGGAAATCAGTTGATGCTGCAGAAGGTAACAGCAAACGCTTCTAGCAAACAGAAGTTTATACTCTCCCGTGGTGACATTGATGAAACGGATAAATGGTGAATAGATGTTTGGAAAAAACCCTAGCTAGTCTGGCAGGAATGACCTTAAACAGCTATGTAGGCCTACAGATATTCTGATTTCAGCCAGCTACCAAAGCAAAAGCAATGGGTGCAGTACATATATAGGTTGAATGCTAGGACTGAAATTGTATTTGCAAACAAACCTTTGTCTGTTTTTAGAAAAATGTTCTTGGATCTGTTTGCCTGAGTAGTGAAGCAAGAATTTCATTATTTGAATATCAAATTCTGTGGCCTGAAGTGGAATAGCAGCCACCAGTCCTTTACTATTGTTCTAGTACAATACTAAAATATATCAAAGTGTCTGACCTCTTTTGGTTCTTTGGAAACCTCAGCCACTGCATGTACTGCATATCCCATGATTGAAAGCACATGCCAAAGCTCCACTGAACACCTGGCCCCTGTTCTGAGCTTTAAGTTTATCCTTTTCATAGCTTTCAGTGCTGGTGGCAATGATCTCAGAGGATTATTTTCATTTCCTATAGAGATCATGGTAACATGACAGACTGCCAGGCGCCATAAAAATGCCTAACAAGTGATAGTACCTGCCTGGGATGAGGCATGAACCCTATCCATAGTAAGTAGGAATCCCCTGGTAATTTTTGTAATAGAGGTACAACGCCCTAATTTAATTCCATCTTGAGTGATTATATTATATTATAGTGGATGTGATATACCTTGACTTCAGCAAGGCTTTTGATACTGTCTCCCATGGGATTCTCACAGCCAAGCTTGAGAAGTGTGGGTTTAGTTATGGTGTAATAAGGTGGATTGGGAAGTGGTTGAAGAATAGATCTCAGAGAGTTGTGGTCAGTGGAGCAGAGTCTGGCTGGAGGCCTGTGACTAGTGGAGTCCCCCAAGGGTCAGTACTGGGTCCAGTATTATTCAATATATTCATCAATGACCTGGATGAGGGGGTAGAGAGCACCCTCAGCAAGTTTGCTGATGACACCAAACTGGGAGGAGTGGCTGACACAGCAGCAGGCTGTGCTGCCATCCAGAGAGACCTGGACAGGCTGGAGAGCTGGGCAGGGAGAAATTTAATGCAATTTAATAAGAGCAAGTGTAAGGTGCTGCATCTGGGGCACAACAACTCCATGTATCAGTACAGGCTGGGGGCTGATGTACTAGAGAGCAGCTCTGGAGAAAGAGACCTGGGGGTCCTGGTGGACAGGGGGATGACCATGAGCCAACAATGTGCCCTCGTGGCCAAGAAGGCCAATGGCATCCTGGGATGCATTAAGAGAAGTGTGGCCAGTAGGTCAAGAGAGGTTCTCCTCCCCCTCTACTCTGCACTGGTGAGACCCCACCTCGAGTACTGTGTCCAGTTTTGGACACCCCAGTTCAAAAAAGATAGAGATTTGCTGGAGAGAGTCCAACGCAGGGCCACCAAGATGATTAGGGGAGTGGAGCATCTCCCTTATGAGGAGAGGCTGAGAGAGTTGGGGCTCTTTAGCCTGGAGAAGAGGAGACTGAGGGGAGACCTCATTAATGTTTATAAATATGTTAAGGGTGAGTGTAGAGAGGATGGAGCCAGACTTTTCTCAATGTCGTCCAATGACAGGACGAGGGGCAATGGGTGCAAGTTGGAGCACAAGAGGTTTAGGCTCAACACAAGAAAGAACTTTTTCTCAGTGAGGGTGCCAGAGCTCTGGAACAGGCTGCCCAGGGGAGTTCTGGAGTCTCCATCTCTGGAGACACTTAAGACCCGCCTGGATCTGTTCCTGAGAGACTTGGTCTAGGTGATCCTGCTCAGGCAGGGGGGTTGGACTAGATGATCTTCTAGGTCCCTTCCAGCCCCTAATTTCTGTGATTCTGTGATTCTGTGATTATGTTGCCTACTCACCTTCACCGGTGGTGCTTCCAGGATGTAAGAAATGTTCTGCATTTATTGCTTTGGCTGTTGCTAGCAAACTGTTCAGCTATCACACTCTTAGCTAGTGCTTAAACCATCATCAGGAACATTCTCAAAATCTGTAAAAGAAGCACAGATGATTGAACAGGTCCACATCACACTGCAGAATTAATTTAATCTTTGAGATAAATGATGTTTGTCCTTTATTTAGTATAGGCCTAAACCCACTTCCTCTGAATTCACTAACAAACTGTGATGGACTCCAGGACAAATCTGGTTCCTCTTCTTCATTAGTGGATGGACTTTGGATTGGCAGGGAGTGAAACTTGCACTGTATGTGTAAGATAGTAATGTTTTTCCACAGGATCTAAGATGTAATTTTCTGTGATTTCTTCAGGTCCTAGCTTTGCCAATTGTAGAAACTTGTGTCATTGATTTCTGAAGGGCAGCATTTACATTTTTGAGGAAACCTAGCAACACTCATATTAAAGAAAAAGAATTAAAATGTGGCAAACTATTAGAAATGCAAGACTGAATTGTAGTCTACTGGGGAAAACTAATCTGAGTGCACCTAGTGACATCCTTCAGAAAGTGATACTCAGCAGAGAAGATACATTATTGTCATTGGATTGATAATTACTATGTTAATGCTTGCAAATAGTTTAATGTAAACAATTTAAAAAATTTTAGGGAGTTTGTATTTAAAGATCCAGGGGACTATCCATCAAAGTGACAGACATTTCCTTTTCCTTGGTGTCTTAGATCCTTGGATATATTTACAGTTCATGGTATCAAAAACAAAACAACCCAAAACACACCCAGAAAACAAATATGAAAAGCCTAAAAGGAAGAATGTCTCTTAATATATTTAACTGAGATTATAACAAAAGTGATGCATATTGAAAGAAGTATGTCGGTAAAGCTAGTAACAAATAAGCTGAAATAAAGCAAATTTCACCTTGGCCCTATTAATATGTGATATAGTTGAAGGCAGGTTGAATGGTCCCTGTTTGACCACAGCTATGCAAAAATCAAATCAGATTATACCATGCCAGATGCATGTATTCAACATAGCTAATATGATGTTGAAAGGGATTTAACTTTGTCTCTGCTGACCATTTAGTTGTGGTCAGAACATTCTAACAAATCTACCTCAATTTTCCATGACTCTATTAAAGCACAGTAATATCTGGCTGGGTAGACAAGGTTTAAGATTTCAGTTTACACTTTGAAGGCTTTGTGTTGTGTAGGGTGATTTTTATGACATGACTACTTTAACAAAAGCTCCAATGAAGACACAATTATAACAGCAAAAAAGATGTTATGGCTTATATTGCTCGCCAAACTGGAATGCATTTTACAGGCAACAAGTGCTCTTATTACGTAGGAGGACTTTAACTACATAACTACACCAGCATGACAAAACTTTCAAGTGTAAACAGTAGCTAGGTGCTTATTTAAGTCAGTATGCCTTCTGACCACTTAAAGCATAATTTGTTTTCCCAAACCTCCCCTTCCCTAGCCACACACTGGGTCTAACTTTCACCCTGTTCAGAAGGTAGCAGAAGGATGACAGGCTGTTGGAGAGGGAGGACCTGGCCTGCTCCTTCTGAGACAGCCACTGGTGCAATTCACGCACTAGCAGAAGGTGGTGTAATCAGAAAAGCAACGCACTGAAAAGTGCAAAAAGATGCAAAAAAAATTGTCCTTGTCCTACTTCTACTTACACATTTGTACAACTTCTTTCCACACTTCCCCAGGTAACTCATGCCAGCTCTAACCTCCTTACTAATCAGTGTATGAGTGCAGCTAGGACAGATGGGATTTCAGAGAACAGGGTGAGATGCTAACAGGGCATTCGGCAGGCTGTGCCCTGCATTGTCACGGTTTAGGGTCAGGGCAACCCCCAGACCGATAACAGACGCTCTCTTTTAACCCCCCTCCCTCCCCAAAGGGGAGAGAAAAGGAATAAGGGAGAGAGACTTAGTGATTAGAAAAAAAGGAACTAGAACAATTTAATTAAAAATGAAAATGAAATATATACAAATATGTACAAAAAACAGTACCTTTTTTTGGGTTGAAAAGAGCAAGACAAAAAAGAAAAAAGAAAAAATGAGGGAGAACTGTAATGTCGTGTTCCAGAAATATTTTGGAAATCCACAGGCTTAATAAGAGAAAAGAACGAAATGCATGAATAGCATTATTAGCAAGTCATCTGGAGCATGCAAGGGAAAATGCTTTAAAAATCTTTAAAGTAAATGATCATGCAAAGACAGATAGTCAACACTTGAGGGGGAAAAAAAGTGGTTAATTGCAGTCAGAGAAGTCTTTGTTCTAAGTAATTAAAGGTAAAATTCCAAAGTAGATGAGAAATACCTACACTGCTTAAGCATTCAACAGCTTTAAAAGAGAAAGTTGTAAGGGTTCAGAGATAAACCCACACAAGGAGAGGCAAAGGACAAGTCCAGATTGCCTGCTTATGCAATTCTACTGAGGAACTGTAAGGGCTGAGAAACAAGGTTCCTGACCATATAGGGTGATTCAAAGCACTTGAGACAGGAGTACAGACATCTCCTACAACCATGGAGTAGAATAAGCGTCCTTCAAAGAAGGATGAAAAATTACACCTGCAAACCAGGAAGATGCCTTGAATTAATCTGTAGGTAGAGGTGTAGAGAGAGAAGCTTAAGCTGGATGGGATATCGGGATCATTGGGCCCATCCCTACAGTTCAAAACAAGGTCAGTTTAGGTATTTGGTATCTTGCTGAATTCTTGTCCTGCTCAGGAGGCTGAGGGTCCCGCTCCTTTTACATGCTGGCTATCAGCTCCTCTCCTTAGTTAAATGTTTAGCAGGTGGAGGATTTACTCATTAAGACAAGGTTGTGGTGATGATGACCAGTTTTGTAGAAACAACTACCAGCTAAAGCGCACACTGAGGAAATGGGAGTTGGGATCAAGCTTTGATACACTGCCTGGGGCATGCTGTAATTCCCAGCCTGGGGCATAGTCTGAGAAAGTGCGTAATGTTTCCTCCTGCTAGTAAAACTGGCCTGTAGGCAGCTGGGTTGACAGAATGGTGGGGTTTAGACAAGAGAATAGGGAAACATGCCACACAGTAGAGCACCTAAATTTTGGCCTTTACGCTCAGAGCTATTAATGGATTTTATATTAGATGGCATCTTCCTTACATAGGACACAAATAATCCTGGCATAAGGGACAAGCAATACAGAAAAAAGAAGAAATTAATGGATCCTCCTAAAACAGATGTTGAGGTATCAATACTGCCCATGCTGAACCACCCCCTCAGAAACATATAGAGGACATAACAAATATGAGATTTACCAATCAAAGCCTTCACTAAGAAGCTGACAGGGTGACTATGGGCATCATAGTTCTGGAATCTGGCATTGCCAGAAAGAACTGTTTAAGACAGAGGTATCTACCTACTCTTTGAGGTCTAACTATAAAGTAGTAGTATGTACCTACAGAAGTGCCCTGCCATGGCCTGCTATGTTAAATGCAGGGTTCTTAGAAAAAGGAAGATTCTTTGCTTGTTAAGTTGGTTGTTGTACGTTTTTGGCTTTGTTTTGTTGTGGTTTTTTTTTTTTCTAACTATATCAGTACTTTTATCTTCTTTTCTCTCTGTTTTCTTGCTCAATGTTTTCTTGATGCCTGAGCCAGACAACTCCAGACTCAGTACTTCAATTTCTGGGGGTCTCATTCAATGACCTAACTGCCTCTGACCTGGGTACAGGCTTTTTTAGGAATGTCTACATGGGAAGATGACTGCAGCTCCTGGCTTTGAGCCTTCCACAAAAGGCAGCTTTGTGCTTTTACTTCTGCCCCTGTGAAAGTAATGGAATTGTTTATGAGAAAGTGTTTTCTCTTCCACTTGTGATAGAGCCTCAGTAGCTCAGCTGAAATTGCCTGAATGTTCTAAACTTACAAGCATCACCCCAACCAGAGATGTGTTCTGGAATGATAAATTTAGGCTAATTGGAGGCATATCCTTTAATTTAGCAAGCTGAGGTTACTAATACAGATCAAGAGCTAAAAATTAACAGTGGAGCTGATGTATGCTAAATGCCTAAGTGATATTTTAACCTATAATTACATAAGTTCTAATAATAGTGAATAATTCAATTATTCAGAGATTTCAATAGTCTAATGGGCTGTAGTTATTTCCAATTTAAGTTGTAGTTGCTAGGTTTTGTTAAAATGGGAAAAAGGCTGTATAGAGTAGCAGAAGAAAAATGGTGTTTGAAGTTATCACTCAGGAATCAAAACATGACATTTAAATTAGAAGATGTCCAAGCAACACAATGACACCAAAGCCGAGAACTGATAATGAAAGTAGAAAGAGACAGTTTGCAGAGAATGTTAAATAACATTCAACTAACAACCCACTCTGTAACAATACCTTAAATGCTGTGCTACTGCAGCATGTAAGGAGTCCAAAACGTATTACAAACCTCAGTTAAACCTTACTACCTTCTCTTGCCTTATTTAAATGTTGTTATCACTTATTTGCAGATGGCAGGCTGAGGCATGATAAAACACATGGTTTATCTGGAGTCGTGCCATGACTCAGTAGGGTGCAAAAGCAACAGCACTGGGCTGCAGCCTTCCCACTGCTGGGTAAGCCACCCCACACCATCTCTCAGCCAGTCCCCTGACATGTTTTGTCACTACCCATTTCATCCTCACACCACTGTCCTTGGTCTTCTCAGCTGGGCTGAGACACATGTTTGAGAGATGTGCTATACACCAGATCACTCAAAGGAATGTGGGTTAAAGCTAGTGCTTTCTGGAGAACCACAGGGAACTGGTATTCATCTGGGTCACTGCAGACATCTGGCTTACAGCTTACACAGCTGCACAACTTCAGGGATGGCAAATCACATCAGGGAGGGACACTGGGAGCTTGGAGGGACCACTTCAGTCTCTCTTGCCACTGCCAAGAAATTGCTGCGTAGCCAGGCCCAGCCACGTGTGCTTCCACAGACCTGGCATATGCTGTTGGGGGGACCACAGTGTATACCCCCCCAAACACCATGTATGACAGCTAATGGCCTCCTCTTAGACAAGACCACCCAGGCTTTCAGAGAAAGTCTAGGTTTTGCTGACTCAAAGCTTGAACCTGTCATTGTGACCCACTGTTGCTAGTCAAAGCAATGTGGTCTCTCCCATCTCCTGCTCTTCTGAGACATACTATATGCAGATTGAAAGAGTTATTTTTGGAATTATTAGCATAAATTAGATTACTTAATAGTAAAAATACCATGTAATTAATAGTAATGAGCAGCATGTGTAGAAGTCAAGCTAGGTATCCACCATGTTTTGATACCTATATTTGACTTGAAATTTGTTTTTCATTTTTCTAGAGTGTACTTCAAATATAGAGAGTATCTGCTGCTTCTGAGCAGATTAACAACTAAAATAAATGTGGGTTTTTTTGTTCTTTTTTTAATCTAAAGATTTGCTATTTCCTCAATGCTTTGTTAGTGATTCAAGTTACCTTATCTGAACTCAGGTACAAATTTCTCACTTGTATAACATTTCACTTTTTGAATCTAAAATAAATATCTGAATTTCTTCTAAAATACTGTGGTGTTTATTTCTTCGTTTTAATTTGAAGTTCTGAAGTTTCTACATTAGTGAATGAGCCATGGGATGAGGATTTATTACTTATCATAGTTCTTTCTTTGCAGAAATAGGTTCTTCTTTATAAAATAGGTTTCCCTAACAGCTTATTTTTATTTTTACTAAATCAAAGTAACCTCTTACACTTCAGTCTGAAATGCATGTATCTATTTTAACATATTTCTAAATATATCTAATTTGCATAAGATGCAACAGGAACGTTGTCTTACTTTTCATTATTATTATGTAATTACATAATGGAGAAATAGCAAATTCAAACTCTTAAACTGCTGATCATGAAGTATATTAAATTATAGCATTGCCTCAACTACAGGGCACGTGTGCTCTGTGGCACACCCTCCTTCGTGCAGAGGAGGGGATAAACCAGAGCACTACATGGTTGCTCTCCTGGGAACTGAAGGAAATCAACATGCAAGACAGCATTTTAGACCTCTGCTGTGTCCTGCAACCATGACATACTTTAGGATTCAGAGCTGTAGGACTTAGAAGCAGGTCCTAGTGTTTCATAACAACTACGCATTTCACTAAGTGATCCAGAAAAATGATGTGCTTTTGTGGGTAGGTCCTTGCTGAAATTTCAAGTATGGAGAAATCCTTCCCAAGCCTATTTTTACATGTGACAGACAACATGGAGTCAGCAGGGTCGGGTTTGGCTCAGGAGCATGTGCTACAGACATCTGTGCTGTGAGACCTGAAGCCCCCATAGCCTTGCTCTCTAAGCTATGAGTAATACTGAGCAAACCACATCAGCCTCCCAGTAGTGCAACAAACCAGTGCACATATCAGAATCGCATGGTTTAATTATTGAGTGGTTGAAAACCACTTTCAAATTGGTAGAAAAGAGATGGCTTGTTACTACAAAGTTATGTTAAGCAATAACAACACAAATCAATAGAAATCACCAAATAATTAATCATCTTCAGACACTTAACACCCATTGCAACTGCCATTAGCAAGAGGTTTGAGGGCTGTTCACAAATCTTTTTAGAGTATTATAAACTCCCCACAGAGCACTCAGATGTCCGGCTCTAGTAATGCATGCACCACAACCCTAGCCCTCTGCTATTAACAGTAATGCTTTCACATTTTCAAATTGTGTCATGGGAACATGGCTGAGGTACACAGCACACTTGAGATACATTAGCAAGAAAAGTGACACATGGATGGTCAGAGCACACAGGAGAGGAGGCCATGACTTGCTGCATAACCCAGAGGATCTCATTTACCTTCTCAGCTTTAGTGTAACCCTCTGTGAGAAATGTGTATCAACATGTAATTACTTTATGGACTGTTATGTAGTTGGATTAACAATATTAAGAAAGCATGTGGAGACCTCTGGATAAGAATTGGTGGGGTTTTTGTCAGTCTATTATTACTACTTAGATAGCTTTCATTTCTTGTGTTGATTCCTTGAGTTTTAAGAAGTTCTTTCTAATGCTCTGTACACATTTAGTGAAACTCGGGCTGCTCATGTCAAATGCCAGCATATTCAGAGGGCAAAAACCATCTGGTTTTGCAGAAACTAAATATTCCCATGTTTATTTAAGAAAATGGATGCACATGCTTTCAGTTCTTGCAGCTGTTCCTTCCTGGGAAACAGGAGAATAACTTTTTTTTTTTTCTCCAAAGCAGAGAAATAGGCTTGATTGATATCCCCAAACTGCAGATCCTGCAGGCCCAAATTATTTGCCTTGTTTTGCCTCAGAAGTCCCTCCCCATTCCTAGCCTGGTGAATACCCAGCAGATGTTGTGTATTTCTGCAGGCTTGTGGGGAGCAGAACAGGCTGCCGGGGGAGCTGAGATTGTATCATATGCTAATAAATATAATTCTAAAAAAAAACAATTGTCACACTTTTAAATACTTCTGACACAAAGGAATGAAATAATCTGTGGTATGTACCACCACTTGGTATGTCTCACCTTGTCCTTGTGTTGCATGTGGCTCCCAGGAGGTTTTCTCATCCCTTCAGGGTAGTACTCAGGCACTCTAACCCAGGTGGGACCATAAAGGATAGGATAGAGATAGCTGTTCTTTTCAAAATAAAGACTTTCAAGTCACAGTCACTGGATTGAAATTTCTGTTCTATTTTTTTAACTGTTTCAGCACTGGTTCTTGACATCAACAAGCTGTTTTAATTCCAGATAAAATAAGGGAACGTCTAGACCAGCTGTGCCTTTTAAGGATGCATTAAAGGCAATGAGGGCATAAATACACTCAGAGGAATCAACAGTCAGTATTAATCTAGAAAAAAAAAGTTTTTCAACAAATACTATGACTAAATCTTATGTGATTATAGGAATCACATTTGTGTAACAACCAAAGATCTCATAATGTGTTTCAAATATTGTAGTTATGTCTCTTCACTCCCTGGAAAGACTCACCTATGTTATTATTTCCATTTTACAAATGTGGGAATTTAAACTAAGTCATCAAAGGTTGCTCACCAAAGGTAATGATGAGTAAATGTATGACAAAAATCAGGGGAGGCTGAATCTGACTTAGGTATTAGCTCTTTGAGGTGGAAAGAATAAGTGTAAAATGTGTATAGTACATTTACGTTGTGTTACCTTAATAATACCCTGCCTCTTCGGTTGGATTAATATTTTAACTATTTCTACAAACTGTAATATTTATACCATGAGAGATGGACCAGCTCTGTTGCTGAATGATTGGAGCATTCACTCAACACAGATCCAGAATCAGGTCCCTGCCACAGTGGATATTTAATTATTTATACGAAGTGTTGCAGTCCCAGTGATACCAAGAGACCAAATTTGGAGGCAGCAGTTCAGAGAAGAGTTTTTCACATCCCAGGTATGTGCCTCCAAACCCAAATCACTGGCTAGTTTGGGACTCTCCTCCTTCTCTAATTTTTCAGGAAAGTTGACAAAATCTTGGGTTTAGTGCAGTGTTGAAGAGTAATTTTAAAAATATATTGTTTGGGGTTTTTTTTTAATCTTAAAATGATATAATAAACCCTACTATTTACACAGCTTTAATGTGACTACTGATAAAATAAAAAGGGTCATAAAGTGCTACAGAGCGGGATGTTTGGTTTTCTGCACCTGTCTCTAAATCTGAATTTTTGGAACAAAAAAGTTATAATTTATCTGCAGTCTTTGTATATTTTTAGGTTACCCGAATACAGTTCTTGCCATTTCTGTCTAAAGAAAAAGGACCTGTCAACATTTTTCAAACAAATAATTATAAGAAAATACCTTGCTTATTTGGATCACTAATTTCTGTTCCAAGTCAGAAAATGAAGAAGGCTCTGAGCAGATGGCAGCAGTGGTTCAGCTAACTCCCAGGGAGAATATGCTCCTCATTACATGCTGGAAAACTAACCACATGTCTCCTCCCAGCTTCCTCCTCCCAGCTACATAACAGCTGCAGTCACCCCTAAGTTACAGTGGGCAGAGGTGACAGAGTACATCAGAAACAAGTTACAGTGATGGGATAACACTGCAAAATAGTGCCAAGTGCTGGCCAGCAGGTAATTGATGACAGGCCAAAGAGAGCAATGTAGCTGGGGCTGTGGTTCTTGAAAGCAACAGTTACAATGGTGTAGTAAATAACTTAAAAACGCATGCAGTGCACTAACTTTAAAGGGCAGTGAGTAGCAGAAGCGCTGTCTGAACCAATCAGCGAGGTTACTAGGAAAGAGTAGGTAACATCAGAGATGTTGAGACAGTGCTCTGTAGCTGGGAGTGCAATGGTCTCAGATTCACAGCAGCAGCATGAGAACTCACGTCTAGAGGCCCACAGTTTAAGGAATGACACTAACATAGAATATTTTGCTACCTTATTTAGAAATGTGTGTCCTGCAAATCTTCTAAACTCATCAGAAGAACAGTGCAAATTAAAGGGCACCTTGAGATGGCACAGACAGGGAAAATTGACGCAGTATTTTGGAACCTGTCAAATTTTACCCACTGAGAGAGAAACTCAGGTACTTGTTCCCCTGCTCAATCTATGACACAAGACAGGGGACAGGAGGCAAACTTTATAGGGTTATGCAGCAGAGTGAGGTGACCATGGTCCCATTTGAGAACCCACATAATGTTGGGAAGTGACTCTGTCACCCAGCTACGTTCCCTCCACATGGGCCCGTGGAGAACGAGGGAAGGCATGTGCTGTGGTGTGAGCCGCAGTGGGAACTGTGAAGAGTCCTGGGAGGTGTCACCCCTCTGATATTGAGGGCACCACCAGCAGGCTTCCCTCATTGTATGATGACCCAGTGTGATGCTAGCCTTTGAAAAACTGTGAAAACAGATAAGTGGTAAAATGGAGTTATGCAGGAGTTACACAGATGTGATGTGGTAAAATAAAATAAGCCACTGGCATAGAATCTACAGGGAAATAATTGAGGGTCTTTTTGCAGCTTGTTCTGTTCCACAGCATCGCTGCTTATTAAATTGTTTTGTTATTATGAACAATATTTTGTTATTATGAGCTGAATTGTTTCTGGAACATGCCAACAAGCCCATTAAAAACAGTTGTTATGGAATTACATTTTGCTCGGTGTATCTGAAAGTTTAATGTCTTTAGAGTTTTGGAAGACATATTAATTGTATCTTTATGCTACAGTGAAAGATAATTTCATGTTTCCATTTTGTTGTCAAGGCAGAATGTTCTGTGATAATAAAATACTATTATGTCTGAGCCTGATGTGCGACGGCTTAAAATAACCTTCAGGGCAGTTCAGTTCTGTGAAATGAAACTGGGACAATTCCTCAAAGCTCAAAAGGGACTGCGGATCTATTAGTTTTGGCAGCAATAGTCAGATAAGGAAGATCCTTTTAAAAGCTGAAGATCTTTTTTCCTAGCTCGACAAAAAAGTAAAGAAAAATATTGTAAGATTTTTATTTTCACTACTAGTAGAATTTGAAAATTATAGAAGGATAGCTGTATACGCTTTCAGATTATACATTTCTATATATGCTGCCTACAAATGGAGATACAAAAGCAGTTTTGTTTTCTGATGTTTTTTCCTTTCTGTGTATCAAGTGAACCTTTGTTATAATTATGTAGGTGTTCTTCTACCTGACTGTCTGGACAACTAGTATCATCTGACACCTAATCATTGCCCCGCCTTGTCCTAATTGCTTTTGGTTTGCTCATACTCATTTTCTCCTAATTGAAAGATGGAAAAAAAAAAAGTGTTTGAAATTATTGAAATTATTTAAGGTGACAGGACATTACTGGCTTATACCAGCTAAGTTTCTACATCAACATTTATACTTAGGCATATAAATAAGTAGCCTGTTGGTTTTTCTAGAACATCTGCACTTTGTTGTTTTGTCAACGTACACATCTGTCTGCTGTCCCACTCCGCAAGTTTTCAACACCTACATTTAAAAGCACTTTTCTGTCCATCCAATGCAAGCATCAGTTGACAGAAGTATGTAAACTAACGTATCTTCAGAGAGCTCATCTTACAAAAAAAAACAAAAACAAAAAACGGCGTTTTAGAAATCACCAAAAAAGTACTCTTGGCAGGTCCAGCCACAATGTAATCCAGTGGTTAGGGTTTTTTTTCTGACAGCTGTGTTAGAAGAAGGCTATGAAGAGCACGACTTGTCATTCCGGTTCTGACAGGTTTTTTTTTAATAAACTGTGAGGTTTCACAGGCGCAGCTTTGACAGAAGGGGTGACGCACAGAGTTACACAGAGCCCACTCGTTTTCTTGCCTTTTGTCCATAATTGATGGCTACAAACGTTGCCTCTTCTTAAGCCAAAGCTACCACTTACCCACAGTAACACGCTACAGGGAAGCGGGGCACCCTAAGCAGAGCCAGGTATCCAAATATACACGGCGATGTATCTCCGAGCCGCTCCCCGGGTTACAGAGACGGCCGGTGGAGCTGCCCAATCCCTCCGGACCGGCCGCTATAGGTGTCGTGACAGCACAGACTCCGTGGAGCGGCCCGAAAGGCCTGACCCACAGTCGGACCCAGGGGAAGAGCTGTGAGGGACTGGGACTGACTTGCGAGTCCCCCGGCTCAGACACCCAAGCCAGGCAAAAAGCAGGCCAGGATAGTCCAGCTCGAGGCGCAGTGGCTGGGCAAACTCCCTTCTGTGGCACCCGCAGCTCAGCAGGGACGGTCCCGGCAAGAGACGCTCAGCTAGCCTGGGCGCCTACCAGGAGACCCACCGCGTCTATTGCGGGGGAAAAAGGCAGGCAAGGAGGGCCAGTGACGCTCTGCGCAGGCGCCAAGGAACCCGCCAGCACCGTCGACGCCTGCGCGGTTCCCGGAGCACCATAGAGCCGCGGCGGCGGGAGAGGCGGTAGGGGTGAGGGGGCGCATGCGCTCTGTGGGTTTCTGAGGTGGGTAGGAGGCGCAGGAGAGAGGGGTGGTTGCTTCCTCCCATTTAGCGGTGAGGGAGCGGGCGCGTCGTTTTTGGTCGCCAGCGCGGGAGCAGCCGGGCGGCCGCAGGGGACTGTCGGAGGGGGGTGGGGAGCCACTGTAGCTGCGGCCACCCGCTCCTTGCTCCTCCTCCGTGAAGCGTCCTCCACCCCGCCCTCTCCCCGCCCGGGACCGAGTCTGGTGGACACAAAATGGCGGATGGGGAGCTGAACGTGGATAGCCTCATCACCCGGCTGCTGGAAGGTAAGCCAGGCGCCGGGTAGCTCTGTTGCTCTGCTGCCCCACTCCCGCACCGCGGACGGCGAGAAGACGACGTCGCCTGCCCGCTGGAGCAGGGACTGCGGGCGGCGTGGGGGGAAGCGGGCGGGGCGGGCTCGTCCCGCGCTGCGGCCGGGCGAGCGACGGCAGCGCCTACTCCACGCCGCTGTGTCCGGCGTGCTACCGGGAGGGGGCTTGGTGCCCCTAGCCCAGCGCCGGGCACTGCGGAGCCCCTCGGAGCGAGGAGGGGCGTATTTATGCGTCCTGTTGGCGCTGGCGTGTGCGGCGTCCGTTCTGTCTGGCTAGGTTAAGTGGCTGTCTTCTTATTTAAAATAAAGGAAAAAAAAAAAAGGAAAAAAAATTCATGTGTTTTTTCCCCGCCCCTCGTTTCCCTCATTTTGGACGTCGCTGCAGCTGCCTGGCTATGGGGCGAGCTAGGGAAGCCTCAGTAGCTGACCTCCGTGCGGTGTTAACCCTTCCTCCGCTTGGGTTAGTCGCAGCGCTCCGTGTGTAGGAGTTGCGTTCGGTGTGGAGCTGTGTGTAAGGGAGTACTCGCCGGTGGAAGCAGAAACACGTAGTGCGCTGACATTCCTCTGCCTGCCTACGGGGCAGTCTCCAAAAGTGGCGATCACGGATGGCTAATAAAAGCTGTGAAGGGGTCTGAGTGTATTAAAGGGCGAGTCTTTTATAGCAAGAAGGAATCTGCCTTACTCCCTGCTTTTAGAGAAGCTGGGGTATTACCGCTAGCGTTTTTTGTTATGTCATGTCTTTTAATGTTTAGTCTTCTTAGGCCTCTTCTCCCATTAATCTTTCATTCCACATCCAGCAGATACCTGGTGCGTTGGAGATGAAAGTAGGTGCATGGGCATGCTCTGGTAACTTGTTTGTTATATAGTTAGATCACTTTGCAGAAGGCTTATAGAAAGGAATTTATGGAGTATGTACAGTTCTGGAAGTGAAGCAAGTTTTGCAAGTCTGAAAGTTTTGTTCAGCTGAGTTGCTACAAAGCAGTGTTTTTAGGGCATTCAGGATTCAGGAGACTTGACTGTGAACAGCATTTATTTAAGATACATAAAGGCTTTGGGCAGTTGTGCTTATGCTTGCGAATCAAGGTGTGCAGTGTAGTATAGTATGAATAAACCTGCAGGTATTATCAGTTGAAGTTTATCTTTGATCACTAATACAGATAACACTTTCTGGATGTTGAAACTCAGATTAGTAAGTAGGTTAAGTCAAAAGAGATAGTAACCTAGTAAACAGTGACCTTGTAGAGCAGATTTTTTTTTGTGTTATCGAAATGTATATAGAGGTGTGGTAGTGGGTTTTTGAGAGACATTTAAAAAATATATTTGAAAGGTGCTTTTTGCTTCTCAATTACTTAACTATGGATTGCTTAAAGAGGACGGATCCTGCAGTGTTTTGCTATGCAACTTGTTGGATTGTTCTGCTCTGTTATATTACTCTGCTTATGTTACTCTGCTTATTTTTTTTATTTTTTTTTAACTAAAGTACTTAAAATACGAGTTTAGTATCATTTGCCTATACAATAAATACTTGTGTGGTAACTTTCAAGCTTTTTAGGTTATGATTGCGTGCCTTGTGTCTGCACAACCTAATATGTGCTTTGTATCTTTAGGGATATGCGTACAGCTTCTGAACCAAGCTTTACTTATATATATTTTTTTTTGTCTCTTTCTCCCTCTGAGCGGAGGTTAGATTCTTAATGGAAATGGGGTGGTTTTTTTCTCTGCTTGTCACCTACAAAGAGTAGTAGGAGTACGTTGTACAATCTTATATCTAAAAAGGGAATAGATTTTTGCAGGTTTTATTTGGGGAAAATATCAAAAAATACCATGATGTATGAATTCTTTCTGCTTCCATTTAACATTTTATTTGTTGCACTGCTAACATAATATTTTAAGCAATGGTTTGTGTAGTAGTGTTTCACAATGAAGCTTTGTTTTTTGTACAATTGGCAGCTCACATTCTGGAGCTCATGCTATCACTTAGCTGACCTATTCTGGTAAAGTGAGTATTAATCCTCGCCACGCTGCTTGCGCAGGAAAAAATCTATTGACTTTTCTCTCCAAAACAATTATTTTAAAGCAAGTTTTTGGGCACTATTACTCACACTTCAACTTTGACATAAAGGATGAGGAGATGTGGCTTTTGAGCTGTAAAAAATGCACGTTGAAATAACACTTTTTGTGAAATGTCGTACAGTACATATTTAGTCTTTTTAGTTAATTTAAGTTAAATGGATGGCTTTAATATTAAATAGCTGTCTACAGTTGTCTCAGTGGTTGCTGCATGTAAATTTTAAAGGGTAGCAAATAACTGTCAAAAGCCACAGCAACAAGAAACTTCCCTGCTGTCACTGGGTTGCTGTTTGATGACATCTGTGTCTAGGCAGGGATATTAACTATCATGAGTCCTTGCTCTTACTTGAATTAGGTTACTCCCAACTGTTTTTACCCTTGCTTCTCAAGACTGCATGTCTTTTGGGTTATATGATACATTAACTTGCCTTTTGATTGGAAATACCTCCTTAAATAGACTTACCCTTCATGTGTTGTGTTTTGGTGTTGTGGTTTTTGGTTTTTGTTTTGTTTGGGGTTTTTTTGTGTGTGTGCGTGCGCTTTTTTTGTTGTTTTGTTGGGTTGTTTTGTTGTTTGGGTTTTTTTTTCCCCCAAGATATCAGTATGAGGTGGCTTATCAGGAGGCTACATGAGGGAATTGAGAGTATCTTCCCAATCTGCAGCACATGTGCATGCATACTTACTTTGAGTGAGTATTTTAGAGATCTGAGTACTGAAAGCCAGATTGGTTAACTTATGGGTGAAGTTAGGGATAGTTTTCAGAAAGACTTGACAATAGTGTAATGCATGTTGATAATTTTCCAGGACATTAGATTTTAATTTCTGGGTTTTTCTACATGTACCAAGTTCTTACCCTCTTTATTAATTGGTTGAGTGGTGAATTTAGGAATGGTTAAGAACTTGTTTTGAATTTACTCTTTTGCAGTATATGACTAGCACTATACACTATGTATGTAGCTAGTTAGTCAGACATTATAAATAACTTCTGTTTGGAGGAAAGTAAAAATCAAGTGTTTATGGTATGCATAAAGTCTGAATGTATCGGTACTTTCTCTTATTTCTTCTACCTTTAGACTTAAATTCCAATTTCTCTTTCTTTACTAGAAGAGTGAGGGAGATGCTAGCACTCTGAGAAGTATTCCTGACTGATACTGGAGATGCTTTGAGCTTTATTAAAATATTTCTTTTGATATGAAATCACTCATAAGTGAAACTGCAGAGATTTACAGGTCATGTAACCACAAAATTCTGTAGCTTTGCTAAAACAGTTTTGGGCTGATATGTGCCCATGAAAGTGAATCAGTTTTAAGACTGGTTCCTTCTTGAGCTGGTATTTTGAATTCTAGTCATGGGTGAGGCTTAGTTGTGCTATGGTATGAAAAAGATGATAGCCTTGTTTTTGCTTCAGTGTGTGGACTTTTTTCATGTTAATTTTTTTTCTTCCTACCTTTCCAGCTGTGCCATCTGGTGGATAGATTTTCCCAGTCCATTCTAGTTATGGACAGCACAGGAATACATACGCGCAGGAGACTGTCACGAGTATAGCAGACGTGGAGTATAGAATCATAGTTTGGGTTCGAAGGGACCTTTAAAGGTTGTGTAGTTCAGTCATGCCCCTGCAAAGTGCAGGGACATCTTCAACTAGATCAGGTTGCTCAGAGCCCTGTCCAACCTGAACTGGAATGTTTCCATGGGTGGGGTGTCTACCACTTCCCTGGACAACCAGTTCCAGTGTTTCGCCACTCATTGTAAACAGTGTCTTCCTTCTATCTAGTCTGAATGTGCCCTCTTATGGTTTAAAATCATTACCCCTAGTCTTGTTCAACAGGCCTAATAAAAAGTCTGCTATTTTTATAAGCCCCCTATAAGTATTGAAAGGTCACAAAAAAGTCTTCTCAGAGCCTTTTCCAGGATGGACAGAGAAGTTTTCTTTCTTAGTCTGAACTCCCCTCTTGTGTTGTGTTTTGCCTCATCTAGGCACACAGTGCGTCCCTCTCTGTGGGAAATGCCCTGAAATTTTCAAAATCTGAGCTAAACCTGTACACTGGTCTTGCATTTAATCCAGGCTCTAAGATGATTTAAACTTTGGTGAGGCTCCCTCCATATCAAAGCAAGGATGCTGGAATAGATATGACCTTAACCTGTAAAGGGTGCTGTGGATGATGTTAAGACTGCCAGATTTCTGTCTGAGTGTTGGCTTTCCTGTTTCACTGATGTATATGTCTCAATTTTTTTTTTAATATAAGATAGTCCAGCTGAACTGGACTTTCTGTCCTTTAAAATATGTAGGTATCTGTCTTGGTAAACAATAAGGAGTTTACCACATGGAAGAAAGGATGTACTTGGGAAAATTCACACATACAGTAGCCTTAAATACAAGCTGGATTTCTGCAAAGAGGGTTTATTTATATACCTGTAAAAAAAAAAAATAAAAAATTAACCTTGTCTAGGCAAGACCCCTTGCCCAGTTAAAATGAACAATTTAAATTCTCTGGATGGAACTTAATGTGGATCTGCTCTAAAACAATTATTTTTTATGAGGCTCAGAGGGCTACTAGTTCTGTTAGTACTGATCCACCAAGAAGGCTGAGAAATACTTGAGAGAGTTGTCAAGCTTTCAGTAGATGTGGTGAATGGGTATTGCTTCAATATTCAGCTCAGTGTGATTTTTTTTTTTTTGATTGCCTTAATCTGGTTGCGTAGTGTTCCNGTTACTCCCAACTGTTTTTACCCTTGCTTCTCAAGACTGCATGTCTTTTGGGTTATATGATACATTAACTTGCCTTTTGATTGGAAATACCTCCTTAAATAGACTTACCCTTCATGTGTTGTGTTTTGGTGTTGTGGTTTTTGGTTTTTGTTTTGTTTGGGGTTTTTTTGTGTGTGTGCGTGCGCTTTTTTTGTTGTTTTGTTGGGTTGTTTTGTTGTTTGGGTTTTTTTTTCCCCCAAGATATCAGTATGAGGTGGCTTATCAGGAGGCTACATGAGGGAATTGAGAGTATCTTCCCAATCTGCAGCACATGTGCATGCATACTTACTTTGAGTGAGTATTTTAGAGATCTGAGTACTGAAAGCCAGATTGGTTAACTTATGGGTGAAGTTAGGGATAGTTTTCAGAAAGACTTGACAATAGTGTAATGCATGTTGATAATTTTCCAGGACATTAGATTTTAATTTCTGGGTTTTTCTACATGTACCAAGTTCTTACCCTCTTTATTAATTGGTTGAGTGGTGAATTTAGGAATGGTTAAGAACTTGTTTTGAATTTACTCTTTTGCAGTATATGACTAGCACTATACACTATGTATGTAGCTAGTTAGTCAGACATTATAAATAACTTCTGTTTGGAGGAAAGTAAAAATCAAGTGTTTATGGTATGCATAAAGTCTGAATGTATCGGTACTTTCTCTTATTTCTTCTACCTTTAGACTTAAATTCCAATTTCTCTTTCTTTACTAGAAGAGTGAGGGAGATGCTAGCACTCTGAGAAGTATTCCTGACTGATACTGGAGATGCTTTGAGCTTTATTAAAATATTTCTTTTGATATGAAATCACTCATAAGTGAAACTGCAGAGATTTACAGGTCATGTAACCACAAAATTCTGTAGCTTTGCTAAAACAGTTTTGGGCTGATATGTGCCCATGAAAGTGAATCAGTTTTAAGACTGGTTCCTTCTTGAGCTGGTATTTTGAATTCTAGTCATGGGTGAGGCTTAGTTGTGCTATGGTATGAAAAAGATGATAGCCTTGTTTTTGCTTCAGTGTGTGGACTTTTTTCATGTTAATTTTTTTTCTTCCTACCTTTCCAGCTGTGCCATCTGGTGGATAGATTTTCCCAGTCCATTCTAGTTATGGACAGCACAGGAATACATACGCGCAGGAGACTGTCACGAGTATAGCAGACGTGGAGTATAGAATCATAGTTTGGGTTCGAAGGGACCTTTAAAGGTTGTGTAGTTCAGTCATGCCCCTGCAAAGTGCAGGGACATCTTCAACTAGATCAGGTTGCTCAGAGCCCTGTCCAACCTGAACTGGAATGTTTCCATGGGTGGGGTGTCTACCACTTCCCTGGACAACCAGTTCCAGTGTTTCGCCACTCATTGTAAACAGTGTCTTCCTTCTATCTAGTCTGAATGTGCCCTCTTATGGTTTAAAATCATTACCCCTAGTCTTGTTCAACAGGCCTAATAAAAAGTCTGCTATTTTTATAAGCCCCCTATAAGTATTGAAAGGTCACAAAAAAGTCTTCTCAGAGCCTTTTCCAGGATGGACAGAGAAGTTTTCTTTCTTAGTCTGAACTCCCCTCTTGTGTTGTGTTTTGCCTCATCTAGGCACACAGTGCGTCCCTCTCTGTGGGAAATGCCCTGAAATTTTCAAAATCTGAGCTAAACCTGTACACTGGTCTTGCATTTAATCCAGGCTCTAAGATGATTTAAACTTTGGTGAGGCTCCCTCCATATCAAAGCAAGGATGCTGGAATAGATATGACCTTAACCTGTAAAGGGTGCTGTGGATGATGTTAAGACTGCCAGATTTCTGTCTGAGTGTTGGCTTTCCTGTTTCACTGATGTATATGTCTCAATTTTTTTTTTAATATAAGATAGTCCAGCTGAACTGGACTTTCTGTCCTTTAAAATATGTAGGTATCTGTCTTGGTAAACAATAAGGAGTTTACCACATGGAAGAAAGGATGTACTTGGGAAAATTCACACATACAGTAGCCTTAAATACAAGCTGGATTTCTGCAAAGAGGGTTTATTTATATACCTGTAAAAAAAAAAAATAAAAAATTAACCTTGTCTAGGCAAGACCCCTTGCCCAGTTAAAATGAACAATTTAAATTCTCTGGATGGAACTTAATGTGGATCTGCTCTAAAACAATTATTTTTTATGAGGCTCAGAGGGCTACTAGTTCTGTTAGTACTGATCCACCAAGAAGGCTGAGAAATACTTGAGAGAGTTGTCAAGCTTTCAGTAGATGTGGTGAATGGGTATTGCTTCAATATTCAGCTCAGTGTGATTTTTTTTTTTTTGATTGCCTTAATCTGGTTGCGTAGTGTTCCTACCATGTCATATCTTCTAAGAAACCTGCACCTTTATTTTATTCTCATTTCAGAGGTCTTGTAGGTTGTGATAGAAATTAGAAATTATTCAGTTTTTCAAAGGGAAGTTGGCTTTTAAATCCTGATTAAATGTTAAATGGAATTTTGAATTGTGAAATTCAATTTAAAATTGGGATTTTCCTTACTAGTTTTGAATGCTATAGAGCTAAAGTAGGGCTAAAGTATTATGATCAATAACGTATTTCTTTGGTTAATACTAATTAAGGTATCCAACCATTCCAATGGTGTGGCCCGGTACAGTAGTAATGCTTGCAGTCCTGCCTATTTCATTACTAATGTTGAAGAGAGGTGGTTGTAGAGAAAATAAATAGACCTTGATGATCTGTTGCAGAGCAATATAAACAAACCATGAAGGTGATCCTTGAATAAACAAGCATTATTACCCTTGTTTATTCAAATCACTGGAAAAATAAACAGGGAGGACTTAAGGGGTTTCTTGCAAAGGGTATATTTTTGAAATAATATTGAGAAGGAAAACTACCCTTTTTCTTATGTTTCTAGCAGGGTAGGTTTTATATTAAACAGGGAGAAGAGACAGGGAACAGTGATGTTTGTTTCTGTTTGTACAGCAGTGCAGATATCAGCCAGTTTAGCTTTATAAGTGCATGACAAATGGGAGAGTTGGCTTGAAAAAAATGTGCTGAAGGCCAAGAGCTCAGCATCAAGCCATGTGTGCTGGTGTTCCTTTATTGCCTGGCTATTTTGCCACTTGCAGGCTACCTGAGTCAGTCACTGTTTCCTTTAGGTATTCCACAGCACAGTTTTTACTTGAGTCATCTAGTGTGTTGCTCACAGTACAGCTAAATCATAGTATAAAAGGAAAAAAACCACCATTTTTATTCAATGTAGATAAAAGGAGTTTTAATACTTGGTTGTTGCAATTAAATGCTCATTATTGACTACCAAATGTAGGTGTGTAACATCTTAAAAACAAACCACAAAACACAGTATATGGTTTAGTTCTGTGAAGTCAAGCATACTGTGTTTGGCCATTGCTCAGGTCAGATTCTGTACTCGGCGAAGGGGTGCGTGGGTAAAGGGAACCTACTCAACAACAGCCTGAGGTGCCTCTAATGTGATGTGTATCTAGTTGATAATTTGAACATAGGAGTAAGCCTGTTTACTGCCTTAGCCTGCTGTTGCATGATTTGTCGTGGGACATAGGCTAGGGTGTCTTGGTTTCACAGCACAGTCTTCTCTGTGTTTTGTGCGTTTTTTTTAATAGCAAAGTGGATACAAAGTTTATATGTGTAGACCCCCCATAACCATTTTAAATACCTGAGAAATTGAAGAGATGCAGAAGTCATGTATATAGTCATGTTAAACCCAAGCCTTTTGTATTACTAGTTAAGAAACTTTCTGTGTTAGTAATTCTCAGGAGATATGAAGTAACTGTATTTTGCCTTTATTTTCCTTAAATTTTAGAAATTTCATTAGCACTGCTTGAGTGGAAAAGAAAGTCAAACTTTGGGGAAGAAGCTGAAATTCTTTTCTATGAGATTTTCATACTAGGCTAGTCTTACAATTAGGCTAGAATTGCTACTGCTTTGAGACAGCATGGTGAGAGGTTTCTACCTTTCATGCTTTGCTAATTGTGAGAGTTCTAGGTTTCAGTGTTAAGCAGACAGTAAATAAAGACCCAGTAACAAGCATTACACATTTTGCTTACAGAATAGAGTAACTAAAATGATCTTGTCCTTCAGCCTTCAANGGGAAAATTCACACATACAGTAGCCTTAAATACAAGCTGGATTTCTGCAAAGAGGGTTTATTTATATACCTGTAAAAAAAAAAAATAAAAAATTAACCTTGTCTAGGCAAGACCCCTTGCCCAGTTAAAATGAACAATTTAAATTCTCTGGATGGAACTTAATGTGGATCTGCTCTAAAACAATTATTTTTTATGAGGCTCAGAGGGCTACTAGTTCTGTTAGTACTGATCCACCAAGAAGGCTGAGAAATACTTGAGAGAGTTGTCAAGCTTTCAGTAGATGTGGTGAATGGGTATTGCTTCAATATTCAGCTCAGTGTGATTTTTTTTTTTTTGATTGCCTTAATCTGGTTGCGTAGTGTTCCTACCATGTCATATCTTCTAAGAAACCTGCACCTTTATTTTATTCTCATTTCAGAGGTCTTGTAGGTTGTGATAGAAATTAGAAATTATTCAGTTTTTCAAAGGGAAGTTGGCTTTTAAATCCTGATTAAATGTTAAATGGAATTTTGAATTGTGAAATTCAATTTAAAATTGGGATTTTCCTTACTAGTTTTGAATGCTATAGAGCTAAAGTAGGGCTAAAGTATTATGATCAATAACGTATTTCTTTGGTTAATACTAATTAAGGTATCCAACCATTCCAATGGTGTGGCCCGGTACAGTAGTAATGCTTGCAGTCCTGCCTATTTCATTACTAATGTTGAAGAGAGGTGGTTGTAGAGAAAATAAATAGACCTTGATGATCTGTTGCAGAGCAATATAAACAAACCATGAAGGTGATCCTTGAATAAACAAGCATTATTACCCTTGTTTATTCAAATCACTGGAAAAATAAACAGGGAGGACTTAAGGGGTTTCTTGCAAAGGGTATATTTTTGAAATAATATTGAGAAGGAAAACTACCCTTTTTCTTATGTTTCTAGCAGGGTAGGTTTTATATTAAACAGGGAGAAGAGACAGGGAACAGTGATGTTTGTTTCTGTTTGTACAGCAGTGCAGATATCAGCCAGTTTAGCTTTATAAGTGCATGACAAATGGGAGAGTTGGCTTGAAAAAAATGTGCTGAAGGCCAAGAGCTCAGCATCAAGCCATGTGTGCTGGTGTTCCTTTATTGCCTGGCTATTTTGCCACTTGCAGGCTACCTGAGTCAGTCACTGTTTCCTTTAGGTATTCCACAGCACAGTTTTTACTTGAGTCATCTAGTGTGTTGCTCACAGTACAGCTAAATCATAGTATAAAAGGAAAAAAACCACCATTTTTATTCAATGTAGATAAAAGGAGTTTTAATACTTGGTTGTTGCAATTAAATGCTCATTATTGACTACCAAATGTAGGTGTGTAACATCTTAAAAACAAACCACAAAACACAGTATATGGTTTAGTTCTGTGAAGTCAAGCATACTGTGTTTGGCCATTGCTCAGGTCAGATTCTGTACTCGGCGAAGGGGTGCGTGGGTAAAGGGAACCTACTCAACAACAGCCTGAGGTGCCTCTAATGTGATGTGTATCTAGTTGATAATTTGAACATAGGAGTAAGCCTGTTTACTGCCTTAGCCTGCTGTTGCATGATTTGTCGTGGGACATAGGCTAGGGTGTCTTGGTTTCACAGCACAGTCTTCTCTGTGTTTTGTGCGTTTTTTTTAATAGCAAAGTGGATACAAAGTTTATATGTGTAGACCCCCCATAACCATTTTAAATACCTGAGAAATTGAAGAGATGCAGAAGTCATGTATATAGTCATGTTAAACCCAAGCCTTTTGTATTACTAGTTAAGAAACTTTCTGTGTTAGTAATTCTCAGGAGATATGAAGTAACTGTATTTTGCCTTTATTTTCCTTAAATTTTAGAAATTTCATTAGCACTGCTTGAGTGGAAAAGAAAGTCAAACTTTGGGGAAGAAGCTGAAATTCTTTTCTATGAGATTTTCATACTAGGCTAGTCTTACAATTAGGCTAGAATTGCTACTGCTTTGAGACAGCATGGTGAGAGGTTTCTACCTTTCATGCTTTGCTAATTGTGAGAGTTCTAGGTTTCAGTGTTAAGCAGACAGTAAATAAAGACCCAGTAACAAGCATTACACATTTTGCTTACAGAATAGAGTAACTAAAATGATCTTGTCCTTCAGCCTTCAATTCAGCAGCTCTTGCAACTGTGCATGATACAGAATGACTGAGACCATCAGTTAGTTTATGAAATCTCTCTGTAAGGAAGCATCTGGCCCATGAGAAGCAAATGGTAATGGGTGAAGTCTGATGTGGGGACACTTGAGTTTTCATGTGTTTATTTTGGTATCCTCTGAAGCAACTTTACATGCTAGTTCGTAATGAAGATTCTATTCCATAAGAATGAGTTCTGGTGGATATATTTTAAGAATATATTCAGGTGTGTGTGTTAAGATTTTTAAATTACTTGGGTATAAAAGCATATTTTTCAGGAAAAAAATTAAACTCTCTAGAGGGCTAATCCCTCTGTTTTTAGTGGGAAGTTTGGGTGATGTACCCTGGGAAAGGTACAGGGCTCTGCTATGAATACCATGCAGAGGAGCTGTATATTTATCAGTAAGCTTCTGTCTGAATTGAGCAGAGTTCTGGAAGGGCTTCGTTTGTATTATTTTTGTCCACCGGTGTAACACATGAGTAAAAGCTGTTCTAAGCTTAGTTCTATTATGGCAATTCTGAAACTGAAAACTTGTGTTGCTGGCTTTGCTCTGAAAGTTTTGCTGCAAGATTAAGGACATAGAGAGTGCCTGTTTCTGGATGACAACTGAACAATTTCAGTAACAGTATTTTCAGGGAGTAGAAATTTTTAAACTTGTATTTTAAAAGAGCAGAGAGCAGATAACTTCAGAACTTATTTCTAAAAAGTTTATGGGAATTGCTTTTCTGCCATTTATGAAATTACATGCTTGCAGCCTTATGTTGTAGTTTGGATTTTTGGGGTTGTTTAGATATACTCTGGCAAAATGGATCTCTAAAGCCATAATTTCAGAAAGAAGCTTGGCTGGAGCTACTGTGAAAAGAAGCAGAGTCAGCTGCTTATTCCTGCAATAGTTGTAGTCCCAGTTCACAATAGATGTGTTCGCCAGTTTGGGGAACTAGCTAAATTTCATGTTTGGTTTGTTTTGTCTTTACTTAGAAAAAAGATCACTTCAGTGATGCAGTTTGCTCTGTGGCCATGTAAATGCATGTGCCTGCAAAAAAAAAAAAAATGTGGGGAAAGAAAGAGGCTGCTCATTAGTAATAATTCTAGCCCATTTTTTAATGAGAGTTGAGGTCTGTCTGGGTTTTAATGTTATGTTAAAACCATGAGTGTTTTGTCCATTAAACAGAGGAGATGTGTGATATTGGAGAACAGAGTCTACATGCTTAGAACATCTCTGCATACCTCAGTTGACTTAGTAATTGAAAGAAATTTCTACTAGTGATGCCCCAAAATGAGCAGCCTAGTTACTTCTAGTGAGAGGCACACCTAAAACAGTGTGACAGAATAGGTTAAAATGTGTTTTCTCCAGTTCATGAAAGAATATGGTAAAAAGTGATGCTTGTAGAACTTTCAACAGCTGGTCCTTGACCAGCTTTCCTTACTGTTACTTATTTTCTTCCTCTCCAGTAATCTGCTCTTTGGCATGATTTTGGAGGCATAAAAAAAAAAAGTTTTTAGTTTTTCCTGCTGCTGTGCAACTCATGTCATAAATTACTAGTTGCTTTTAGTAGGCTTGCTAAGGTTGTGTAGATTCAGAGATGTACAATATTTATTAGACAGTTTTCAGATATATACACTGTAGCATCTATTGTGCTAAAATAGCAGCCTGGCAGTACAATGCATAGTTGCTTTTATTTCTATTCCTTGCTATATCACTCTGCTTTAAGCACTTTGTAGCAAAGGCTTGTTCTGGCATAGCACTATGCAAGTGCAATTGTGTATTACAACGGCAATTGCCATCCCTACCAAAGACTTCTATGTAAATCAAAGCTTGTTTACAGCATCTGTGCCTTAGATGATGTTTTCCCAGTGCTGTTAAAGAACTTCTGTGAGCTGCAGATTTTACAATGCATGCAGCTATGGCTTACACCTTTTAAGAATGGTTGGTTATAGCAATCTCTGAGTCTGAAAGCTGTTAAGTTACACTGTTGATCTCATTCTTGAAACCTCTTCATCTTTTCTTAGGCATTTGCCTTTGAAACACTAAATGCAGTAAGAGTTGTTCTTGTTTACAATCCATACAGTGCTCAGATGACTTAAGGAAACTTGAACAAAATTCTAGTTGTAGTGTCAGCTGCTGAAAGGTGTGTAGTCTTGCTTCTGCACTTGGATCACAGATGTTCTGAATGACAATTTTGAGAACCTTTCAGGGTCTTTGTGAACTTGGTCAAGTGCTGAGGCTTCTACTGTCACAGTAGCCTCTTATTCTTCAATATATAGTCAAACCCTCACTGATTATCAGGGGATTTTGGGAGAAAACTAGAAAACTCATTTTCTCTTAACTATTGTCAAGGGGTCGCAATTCCCTTTTGGTTTGTTTTTTTTTTTTT
>VYZU01028646.1:0-31690 GCA_013401355.1 Ceyx cyanopectus
CAGAATTCAAAAATGGACCACAGTGAGGAAAGCAATGAGGTTAACTCAAGGACATGCTGAAGTTGACTGAGAATATGTAGTCATGAAGTTTGTATCAAGGGCTTTGTACCTTGTCATCCCAAAGTCAGATACTTTAACAGTGTGCTCTCCGTTGACTAAACAGTTTCTTGCAGCCTGGGGAAAATGAGAGAACCAGATCTGAAGTTTGTGCTAAAGCTCTACTGACAATATTTGTCGTGAAACCTCAGAAACCTTTGTACTTACTAAATCACGATGAATAAAGCTGTTTCTTTCCAGGTATTCCATCCCTTCACACACATCTTGGCACATGCTGAGCAGAGCATCCCTGCCGAGTTTCCCTCGCCTTTGCCGAAGGTAGTTGAGCAGGCAGCCGTTTTCCATGAATTCCGTCACAACGTAGAGAGGTTTGTGATGGATGCACACTCCATAAAGCTGGACCAGGTTTGGGTGACAGAGTTTCCTGTTTAAAAACACATTTTAGACAGGCTAGCATTTGTCCTTGGCAGGAAACTAGACCTTCAATTCTCACGGTGATTCTGAAAAATACTTTAAGTACTTGAAAACCACTATAGAGTTCAAGTGGCCTCAGAGCTGTCCCACTAACACATCTCTGCCTACAATTTCCTCACAAAAGTTCATTCTTTGAATTGATAGCAGCTGATCAGTTATATAAATGCAGCGAATAAAAAAAAAATTGATTTGGATAATGAGAAATGGAAATATCTAGTTACTTCTGCCTTTCAGCAGGGGACGTGACCCTGCAAGGATTTTTCTCTTTTGAGCTGTGCCAAGACCTGGTCTGGATAGTTCCCTAATTTGCAAAAGTAGCAGAAATAGCGATATAGTTTCTCAAAAGCTTTACTTAGGTATGAGGTCTGCCAGTGGTCTTAGAGGCACCTAACTACGGGTGATAAAACAGTTGTAGAAGCACATTTATTTATCAGCATATTTACCGCCTGTTGAGCTCCACAGCACAAAGCAGTGCACACTCTAATGAGTCAATGGGAGCAGTGAGCATCTGCATCAGCCCAATTCACACCTTTACATCAACCTTTCTGTCCTGCACATCCATCATTCCCATCTAACTAACTGTATGTTTTAAATTATTATATTTATTTATTGGTTCAGTTTCAACTGCTAGATATAATACCTTTTGTACTTACATCATCACTTTGGCCTCCTCGATGAAATCATCTTCAGACATTGCACCATCATTGATTGTTTTGATGGCAACCTTGATAGTTGCTTTCCATTTACCAAGCTGAACGACTCCAAACTGCCCACGCCCAAGTTCTTTCATGAACATCAACTCAGATGGGTTTATTTCCCACTCCTCTGCAAAGCAAGAGTTTCAATAGTCAGGCTAGCTTTCCTGAACCATGCTGCAGGAGACATGCCTTGCTACTTGAAGTTAATGCACACAGTGAAACATTTCACAGATACTGCTAAATTATTAGCCGAGTGACTGTGATCTAAATTTTTGGCTTAGGCTGATAGCTAAATCTCCATCAAAAGAAGATCAAAAATTTACCATAACTCAATTCTCCTGTTGCTGGTGAAGAACATCCAGCTGCTCCAACTGGATGTCGAAGACGAGTGATAAGACCTGTAGGTGACAAAGAAACAATATTCTTTTGACCAGCTATTCAATTTTGAAGCATGCTATACTGTACCTTTTCTAAAACAAAAATATTTGTAATCTAATATTCATTTCTTATTTTATATATATGATGTTACTTTTGCTTACAGCTTGTTCAGATAAAACACTAAAGTGAGAAAAAACAGAGAAAAATTGGGGCTCTGACTACAAAAGTATTTATGCATTCATGCAATCAGAAGTTATATTTCTTGCTTCTATGATGTTAGAGATCTTAAAATGAGTATTACAGTACTTTGTCACTCACCTAAGTGGTACCTGCCAGCATGATTTCTCAAGATTGAATACCCATGCAAGAAATATTTTTGTGTCTGTCATTCCTTTTCTTTCAATTCATGAACCAACAGCACCAGTGAGTACATCCTTCACCAAGGACTCCCTGCACTCTTTTATTACTTTCAGGTATTTTTCTGCTTTGTGTATTTCCTACAATCCTCCCTCCAGAAAAAGGCTCTGTACATTCCCTCATCTTCTTTCCACACTGCTGTGAGGGATCTTTATGTGTTTTCCCATCTCCACTCATTCAGGATAAAAAACGTTTTATTAAATTGATGGGCAGAACCAAGGTGAAGAGTATTTTAAATGCTAAAAATGATAACAGGCTGTGATCAGCCAACAGTTAGAGGTGAGTGACTCTGATAGGCTGCAAAACAGTGTTAGAGATTCCTTGTGCTCCCTAATTCTGCATTTGACTCTTTGTGGTGGTTTTTGTTTTGTTTTGTTTTGCCAAAATCAGTAGAATGCTGCCAGATGATGCACAGCATAGCTCCTGCTTTTATTAGATTGCATGTATGCAAGTGCTTACTGTAGATCTGGAAAGAATTATAATCAAATTTCATACAAGTCCCATTCAGTCAAATATGAACAAAGAGAATCCAGAGAAGGTAAATACATCAGCTCTGTAAAATTAATTTCTGACATGTAGATGAGTTTGGTAGCTTCCCTTCCCCCATGGTAGACAGACACCGCAGCTGTGACTTTATCAGAAAGGATCATGGCAGATTTGAATTAATCAGTGACAAAAAAACTTCTATCTCTTTTTATAAATAAAATATTAGAGGAAAAGTTATTTTTAATCTCTCAAAGTCCCGAGAAGTTTTAAATCATCAGTTGTAAAACCTTATCAGCTTGCACTCATTACCTGCAGCATTGTGTTGATGATACTCGATGAGTTCAGGAACAGAAGAAAAGAGATATTTTTCTGCTACATAATACTGTCCCAAGTGATTTTTCTTGATGTGATAATGTCGAATATCTCCACTGTGGCTTCTGAAATCAATAAAGGATTCTATTTTTCAGTAAATAATTATACTATAAATCTGATTAAATTTCACTTTGAAAGAAAGCACACAAAAATCCGAAAACTTGGAATACAATTATAAATTTAAAGGGGTTATGTGTAGCTGAGATAGAGTTTCAGGAAAAAAAAAAAGACAGACTTCATGAATGGATCTCTCTCCCATCTTTTGACATATTGCACAATGTTTTTTATTGCACAGTATTTATTTATTTATCATTGCATCCATATGAAATACCCATAGTGTTTAACAGACATTCCTCCTAATTAAGCACTTATTTGAAGCTAAGATTTTAAAATTAAAATGCTTTCATTACTTGTTTCCCCTTCAAAATTAAATGCCTATTCATATATAGTGTGAGATTAAATTTTCTGTTCTGCTTCTCCAAAGCCTCCTCATTGCAGCTTTTATTTGATACATTTGCTTTTCTCTATTCCTCCATCTTCTCTGTCTTTCTTGTTTCTGTATATTTTGCTGCTCATNATCAGTAGAATGCTGCCAGATGATGCACAGCATAGCTCCTGCTTTTATTAGATTGCATGTATGCAAGTGCTTACTGTAGATCTGGAAAGAATTATAATCAAATTTCATACAAGTCCCATTCAGTCAAATATGAACAAAGAGAATCCAGAGAAGGTAAATACATCAGCTCTGTAAAATTAATTTCTGACATGTAGATGAGTTTGGTAGCTTCCCTTCCCCCATGGTAGACAGACACCGCAGCTGTGACTTTATCAGAAAGGATCATGGCAGATTTGAATTAATCAGTGACAAAAAAACTTCTATCTCTTTTTATAAATAAAATATTAGAGGAAAAGTTATTTTTAATCTCTCAAAGTCCCGAGAAGTTTTAAATCATCAGTTGTAAAACCTTATCAGCTTGCACTCATTACCTGCAGCATTGTGTTGATGATACTCGATGAGTTCAGGAACAGAAGAAAAGAGATATTTTTCTGCTACATAATACTGTCCCAAGTGATTTTTNAGTTAAGTTTGGATTTCAGGCTAGAGGTGGTTGCTGAAGGTTGGTAACCTACTGCAATCATGAGCCTGTCCTCAGGTGGGGAAGACCCTCCCCACCTTTCTGAGGAGGGGAAGGAGGGAGAAAGAGGATGGTCATAACAGTGATGCCTTTGCCTTGCACCTAATACCTCTCTCTTGCTTTAAGTGGAAGAGCAGGAAAGCAGATGCCATTGATGCAGGAGCACAGGGGAGGGCTGAGTAAGGTGGGGTGTAAGGCAGCTTAAGATGGGAGAAGCATTGTAGGTGCTTGCTGCTGATGGGGGAGGACAGCGAGTCCTGTGCAAAAGTAAGACTGCACAGTGAGAAGGTGAGCAGAGACAGGAGAAAGATTGGGGATGGCAGAATATGGGATGAGTTTAGAGTGCTCAGAGCACATGGAGAAGGGAAGCAGTTCAGTGTGGTGGCCAAAGGCTGTGGTGTGGTAGCCATGGCACTTAATGCAGAAAGAGTCCCAAGAAGATTGAATGTAAAGTCTTATTTCCTGCATGACTAGGGTGGGATGCATGAGCATCAGATCATGCATTCTGGACAGATTATGTGAGGATTTCAGTAACTGCAGTTAGTCTTAGTAGCACATTTGTATGCTGGCTTCCAGATCACTGTCCACTAACATCTTTATTGCCCACTTAGGTCTTTTCTGCCCCCAGGGTAGATAACTTTTCATGAACAGCAATGCAGTGGTTCCCTGCTCTTGGGCACTGCATGTCCAACCTACCCACTTATCCTGAGGAGTTTAGGGAAGCTTTTCTATCACCTCTTGATTCCAACCCTAACCATTCAGAGCAACTCACCCTTTAGCCTGGGAATACATGGACAGTGTAAGAAGTCCCTGTTGACTTGAATCTCTGACAACAAATGTGCCTTCTTTGGACTGAAAACAAATCAAAGTAGAGTTATTTTCTACCTTTGAGCTTGAGTAATCCTTGAGATAGGACTTGCAGCTGATGACCAAAATTTGGGGAATATCTATGACTGTTTGGGAGGGGAAGAACAAGATTTGATAGCCAGTTACACAGCAGAGCAAAATGAACAAACGGAAAATATTGTGTCAGGAAATTTTGTGAAGTCAAATATTTTAGGTGAATTATACTCTTCAGTGGGAAGTAGTGAAATTGCTTTGATTTATTAAAAAGTCAAATTATAAAAATCACTAGGAAAAAATAGTGTAAAACAGTTCTATTTAAGATGTTCTTCTCTGGTCTGTCTTGTCCAAGCCCTGTTTTAGTGCTTGAGCAAAGCCCTGATTAATTTAACTGAGTTAGGCACTTTGGTAATGGATAGTGGGTAGAACACACTATGGACTGTTTGCTCTATACATAAGGATACAGGGAAGGTATTTTTTATTCAGCTCTGCTAATCTCACTAGTTTAGAAGATTTCTCTTTTCAGTGTTACCTACAAAAAGCAAGCACAGTAAACAGCATGTAATTTGATTTATCTCATATGGAAAATCTACACAGATTCTGCTAGGGCTACAACTTAAAACCCTTTGATGTCTTTCTCTCTTTGCATACCAAACAGATTTGGGTTTGACTGTGGTAATGTTCTTGATGCCTCTGCTGATGGGTCTTTCTAGGTATCTTTAGCTCTGGTATAAGCTGAGTTACCTTCTGACGCAAGAGAAGTTCTGCTTGGCTTCTGTTTATGTTTTTGCAGTACCACCTGCAACAAGGAGATGAGCTAATTTCAGCCACTAAAAATTAACATTTGCTCTGTTTTACAAAAGTAATCCATCTTAATAGTTGTACTATGGCCAGTCCAAAAACCCAAATAGAGCAATCATCTTATATAAACATCTGCTAATTTAGAGTTGCTTTATTAGACCGTTGCAGATCACATAAATTTTACCTCATTTACTGTGACTAAATATGAGCTGAAACTAAAGAAAGGCCATGGAAGAGTTATGCCAAAGTGTGATGAAAATTACAGTCCCAGTCACTGCATCAAACCTCTCTTCTCTAGAATTTTACAGGATTTTACTCTTCTCTCCAGTAAATTAGACTGAATTAATTGGAATTGGCTTCTAGTCAATTAATTACGTGTTCACAACATGAAGAGATCAGAATACAGAAACATTAGGCAGTCAGCCTACAAAAACAGGAACCATCTGGATTCTAAAATTATTAATTATGCAAATGAATGTTGTCGAAGTGCTCAGTATTTGAACCTTCATGTTACACACTCTGAGCAAATACTTCCAAATCAAAATCACTAATTCATTCTAAGAGTAATGTTTTGTAAAAGAAAAAAGAGAGAGCTTTCATTAAACACCTGTTCATGTCTAATGAAGACTGAAGGATCAAGCACTAAAATGTATTGCTGCAAACCATTTTTAGAAAAGAAAGCACAATTATAATTTTCAAGGGTACTTACTCATATGTTTCTAAATTGCTCTTGCTCTCAGTAACATAGTTGCTGGGAATTAGACCTTCATTCCTGAAACAACATATTGGGGATAATGTTATGGCGTGGTTTAAAATATTAATAGGATTAAGATACACAACTAACTTTTGTTGAATTACAAAGGTTCCTTATTCTTCTGGCTATGTCTTTAATTCTGAATCCAAATGTGGGAATTGAACAGATGTTTGAGTCTTTTTATCCCAATCACAATCCTTTGGCCTCACGTGGGGCAGGTGGATGTTCTATTGAAATGAAAAAGTCATAGAATCATAGAATCATACAATGTCAGGGGTTGGAAGGGACCTAGAAATATCATCTAGTCCAACCCCCTTGCCAGAGCAGGGTGACCTAGACCAAGTCACCCAGGAACAGATCCAGGTGGGTCTTGAGTGTCTCCAGAGCAGGAGACTCCACAACCTCCTCGGGCAGCCTGTTCTAGAGCTCTGTCACCCTCACTGAGAAAAGGTTTTTCTTGTCTTTATCCTAAACCTCTTGTGCTCCAACTTGCACCCATTGCCTCTTATCCTGTCATTGGATGACATTGAGAAAAGTCTGGCTCCATCCTCCCTACACTCACCCTTAACATATTTATGGGCATTGATGAGGTCCCCCCTCAGCTGGGAAATATACATATAGAGCATTGAGAGCAGCATGTTAATGAAAACTGTCAGGTCAAATGAGATAATACAAATATGAGTTGAGAAAAATAATTTTAAACTATTAAAGGAGAAATCTGAACGAAAAGGAGATAGTTATTATATAACATATAACCATTCCAAACATCAGAGTACAGGATTCATGGAAGAAAATGCAATGGAGAAATAGGAATGACATGAAACAAACATAAACGTGGGAAGGATGCTAGTGGAAATTATCTAGCTCTTATAAATATCCAAGATTTTTGGATCACAGATTTTGTTTCAGTTACGTGTCTTAATAATCTCTATGGTCTTTATGAAGTGTTTACATACATACACTGCATTGGAAAGCACTTGAACTATGGAAAGCTGGATTTGCACATGGCTCAGAGCCCAGCAATTCACATGGTGCTCAAGCACTCTTACGTTGCTCAGGAAATGACTTAGTCTTGGACTTAACTCTGAATTTCCAACAGATTCTAGATTCTCCACACATTCTGGGGCACCATGGACTGCTGAAAGTCTGCCCAGTCAATCACTTGCACATAACTGAACACTTTCCAACCTACCCCTAAATATTCTCATGTGTCTCATAATATCTGCTCACTTTCACAGGGATTATTTTTATTTTTTTTTAATTTCTGTGTACGTCTATTGAAATAGCTGCTCACTCTTACCCATGTTGGTCTCTTGCCTTCCACCAGTGGGGATCATACTGTTCGAGGATAATGTATTCTTCTGATTTCTTGAGCGGTAGATCCAAAGGTCCTCTAGCAAAAAAGTCATGGAGTGCAGTAACTCTGGGGTTTTTTGTGCAGTCTTCCAAGGCCTCAGCAGGTAGGGGAGGTAATGGCTTGTCCTTTATCTGCAATTGACTCTTATGCTAGTAAAAAAAAAAAAAGTATCTTATCTTTCATAATTAGTCTTTTCTCCCTACTATTGCTTACTTAATTCCCCTGCTGTTGTAATGTCTCAGTAACTAATAAGAACTCACTGTGGTCATTACTTCTCCTTGTAAAGCACTATCACTTCATCACTTGCAAAACAGCTAAACTTACATATAAGTGACCTGCTGTAGAAGCCAAAATGACAATAGAAAGTACTATGAACAATAAACAAACCATCTCATCAGGGTGACTTCCGCATGACATGAAAGTTGAGACAACTTGGTGTAAAAGCAGGGCAGCGTTGAAATCAGTGGAGTTAAAACATCTTAGTTTTGGTCATTTATCCAGTGAACTAACAAGGAGAAGCTGTAGACTTTCTTGGCAAATTGGCAGGAACATGCTCATTTTCTTTTGCATCAGATTAGGTTTTAGGTTTGTACATAGCAATACTTTGAAAATTCAGGTGAATTCAGCTTAAACCTAGTAAAAATGAGGTGGGCGTTTCACATGTCAGCTGAGCAAGGTGAGCTTGCAACTGTCTCACAGGGCAGTCCCCATCCTTCCCACCTCTATTAGCCATACCCAGAATGACAGTAACCTTGGGAAAATTCACTGTGACTCTGTATTTACATTGTGTGAATTTTCAGATACCTTGACTCTGTAATTTTTGTGCAAAGAAGAACCTTACATGCTCAATGGTTATATAGTACTGAGCCACCATATGGCACATGAAGTCAATTCTCTCTTTGCATCTGCCAAAATATTACTTACCCTATACGTCCAAGTATAGGAAGCATCTGGTTGTGAAGCTGAGCACTGGGTCACCAGGCCAGTATCAGGGTCCAGGTTCATTTCAGTTCTCATTGCTCTGATTTTGAAAAACACAAAGTATTTGTGTGAATAATTATCTATAAATATTCACATTAAAACATTCATGGATATACATGCTTTCCTTTGCATTAGGAATATGGAGAGTTGAATGTCTTTAAACTTCTGTACAATTATGAGTTCTACTGAAAATAGAGGGATTTTAAGAAGTCCTTAGTATAAAGATATTGTGGTCATCCTAATTACTGATAATCTTAGGCATTTCACATACCTTTTTTGTACTGTGCAGCAGCAGCAGCAGCAGAAAACAGACTGGATGGTGTGATCTGTGAGAAAGAACATTTTCCATATTTGCAGTGTTCCTGTTTGTTTATTTATAATAGAGAATNAATAATTTTAAACTATTAAAGGAGAAATCTGAACGAAAAGGAGATAGTTATTATATAACATATAACCATTCCAAACATCAGAGTACAGGATTCACGGAAGAAAATGCAAAGGAGAAATAGGAATGACATGAAACAAACATAAACGTGGGAAGGATGCTAGTGGNTTAAGGACTACCATATGTGCTTTGCCCCATTATTACCTCTGTCTGCTGTGAGATAGCTAGCAGATCTTGAAGGCTAAATTTGCAGCCACAAAAGAGAGCAGAGCTTTCCTGACACACCATCTGTTTGTTCTCACTGTCTCCTTTACAATGTCTTAGCAATTATGAGCCATGTGATAAGTTAAATAAGCCCACTAAATCAGGATTAAAAGGAAAAGGAATAAAAAAAGACCATGTCAGCCAAATCAGTGCCAATCTGACTGACCACCCCACCCCACACAAAAGCTAACGAATGCATTCAGGGGATGAGAATATCATGAAGGACAGAAGGTGGAGAACTGTCTTTTCCAGCACTGACATAATTTTAGATCATTCAAGCCAAATACAAGACCACACATGCAAGAAAATCTCTTTCTTATTGTGAGTTTTATAAAAGAAACACACTACATTTGGTTCTTTAAAATAATACTGATTTTCCTGTTTCTGTTACAGTCATTAATAAAATAGAAGCATTACCTTAGGTTTAAAATTTGTTTTAAACATTTTGCTTTTTTTTCAGCTGTAGTGATAGAAAATAAACGTATATCCCACTCCACAGTGTCCTACCTTTCTCCACAGAGTCATACTATGAAAACAGACCTCCAAAAATTATTTGAAGTAGACTTTTCAAGGTGTCAGTATTTTGCTGCTTTATATTTCATATAATATTTCTTTTTTACAGACTTAACAGTCCTTTCCATTTTGTTTTTTCATCATGGTGTTTTCAGCTTGTTGATCCTAATGACTTAATCCAGCTTGGAATCAATAGGATGCCCCTTCTGGTGTTCAGTGAGACTATGTGCCAATAATTCTTACCAACCTTCCAACCCATTGTGCTGAGAGCATACATCCTAACACTTAAAACATTAAGAAAGCTTATTACACACTGAAAATATAATTATTTTCTCTAAGAAGGTACATAATTTTGCAAATCTTGCACCAATAAAAGAAGAGAGAGCATAAAATATCAGAACATTAAGACCAAAACTGGTTCTTAGTAAGAAGAGACCCAGCTCAGAAGTGTTTTGGTTACACTATTTATCTTGAAAGTCACAGGGAAATTTCCCTTAGACTGTTGCATCCTGTGAAAAACCCATGGTGTCGGAAGCTGACAAGCCTACATTAATCAGAAGTCACTATCAACTGATAAAAGTTTCCAGTGATAGCTATAAAAAATGCAGCAATACCCAAGCCAGCTGACACTGATCATTTTCTGTAAAGAAACCAGGCTAAAAAAATACAGGTGATACAATTAATTTGCTGCATCATTTTCCAATGTACATTGAAATATTCCCCAGCTGTTTAAAAAATGTATTTCACTGTGAACTCCTTGAGTGAAAAAGTTCTTGAGTTTCTTCAGCCAGAGCCATGAAGTCTAATCAATGTATATATTTAGTGATGTGCAAAAAGGAATATGATGACATTTGAAAGCTTGCCTGTTTCTTCTGATTAAAACATCCAGTCTAATTAAAAACATTATTTGTCATTAGCTAATTTGCTCTCCTTATAGAATACTTACCAGAAATATGTAGAAGCAGCCCTGCAGAGTTTCAGTGTAACACTAGAACTATCTTCTAATGATTCCAAAGATTTGGCTGTTACCATGAAAATGAGAGGTTCATACTAATATTCTAGACATAATTCTGTCCTGCTGTTTTTCATGAGCCCAGCAATTTGAATAAATTTATAGTGTAAACTCAGGAATCCTTTTTGCCTTCAGTGAATTTCAGACTAGCTCCATTAATGGATCTTCTCACATTTAACACCCACCAACCCCTTTTACTGTGCTAAGAGCAATTAGCAACAAATGGATGCATGTGATGTTTTTCAAAATACCCCAAGTATATCCAGTATTAGCTATTTAGTCTCTTGTCCATAGAACCACAGGAAAGGTAGAGGTTAAAGCTGTGATTATGATGTGTCCTTGCACATGTGTTTCATTTGATGAGTGATTTTTTCCAAGGGTAGAGTGTCTAACCCATTAAAGATCACAAAATATGACCATGTTCTGAAGGCTAAAAGTTGATGCTCAGGCTAGACTAAGGCCATGGGCCAGATAAACTCATGTTGAATTGAGCTCCAGCTGAGCAGCACAAACTTTGCATAGTTTCACAAACTTGGCTTCTCATCATTTTCCTTATTGAAGGAAATATTTTAAGTGTCAAATCAAGGTCTGTCAATCCAGATGATGTATATTACTCTAAAGAAGATAATTTCCAGCCTTTTGAAAATGAACCTGCCTTTAGACATCTGTTCTCAACAACCTCACTGCTTCTGAAACTCTTGAGGAATTCAGTAGAAATTAATGCAGGTATATATTAATGCAGTACAAATTGTTCATTTTTGTTCAGAAATTTGACAAGTCAGCAAACATTATCAAGGAAGACAGACAAAGAAAGGTCTTCAATCCTACAGAGTTAAGTCCTGCTTTAAAGTCAAATTGACTTAAGTCAGGAAGCCTTGACCTGAGGGATTGGAATTTCAGTATCTCAAGCAAAGACCTATATATTGATCTCTGCATTTTACCATCTCCCTAGGCCCTGGCAAGCTTCTTGCACATTTTTTTCTCCTCTTGATTAAAATAAAACTGTGTTGCAGACTCACTCCAGAAAGGCCCAAAGCTGCTCTGCGTTGCTGTTCTAGCAAGATCTGGCCAGCATTACACACAGGGAATGTTCTGATGCACCAAATTAATAACTTGACCTCACATCTTGGCCTTCTGCGAGCAGCCAAGGAAGATGTCCACACTGTCTGGGCTGCCTCCAGTTGCCACAGCCATGGTCACTGCAGTGCCACAGGAAGCCTGCATTTCTCACTCAAAGCTTCTCACACACCCTCCTCTGACTAGGGTTCTTCCTTCCTTTCTTGTTTCTTCTATTCAACAGCTATCAGAATCTCCTGTGGGCAACCTGTTCCAGTGCCTCACCACCCTCGTAGTACAGAATTTCTTCCCAATGTCTAATATAAATCTATACTGCTTTAGTTTAAAACCATTGCCCCTTGTCCTTAATCTATCTGAACTCTTACTTCTGCAGTAAAGTCAAGGTGAAGTCAAGACAAACAGTCTGAATAGAGATCACAAGCAGCACAAGAGAAAGCTGGTCAGTATTTTTATGGCAATATTTTAAAAGCTCTTCTGATAAATACACTAGTGCTGCACAAAACTGCAAGGTCAAAATCCACAGCCCATTTTACTTACAGGTAGAAAGAATCATGGTTGGTTGTCCACTTGTATTCAAGTGTCAACACAAGCCTCTCTTCATCAGTTGTGCCAGTAAGACAGCAGTAGCCGATCTCTTTTCTGTGATATGAGACATGGTAAACCACAAATACTGCTTCACCCCACCTACTGAACTTTAAAAGAAGAAAAAAAAAAGCCCCAGACTAGATACTTCTCACATCTGAAAACAAACCTAAAACAAAGTGAAAAAAAAATCTGCTTTGTAACATCAAATATTTTACAGGGAAAAACAACTAAAATTTAATCAGTAAGGCTAAATATTTAAAAAGGAGGGAGGGGGGCAGAGAAATGCAGAAGATGTAAATCACAGCATTTGGTTCTGTTGAGTTTTTACCCCATTTGAAAAAATGCTCATCCAGAAGAAAGAATGGTGCAGCATTTCAACCTGCCTTTGAAGATAGCAGAAGAGTCAGCAAGACACCTGCCTCCAGAGTTGTGCTGATTCTTTCCAAGATTAACCATCTAAGGCTTCCTTCAGCTAAAAAAAATGCATTAATACAGAAACTAGTTACCTCACAGTTCCTGATAACCTACATAAGGCTCAAAGCCAATGGCAAGTAAGCAGAAATTTTCCTCAGGCACTGGAAGAGGAAGGTGAAGGGATTGGATTCAAAGCACCCACCAGCCAAGGAAACTGTTGCCAAATGTCCAAAGAATTAGGGTGTGTTTTATCATACAAATTAAGTATATAATTATTGTAAACAAATAGGCTATAGAAACTATTTATTTCCTGCTTTTCCTATACTTCACCTGTGTTTTAAGGGAAACCTTACTGCAGAATTCCTCATGATGTATTATTGCGTGTTGTCAACACCATACTTAGCAAGGTCTCCAGTGAGAATCTGGGATACAAAGGAGAACTTAAGGAAGGAAAAATGAGTTTGGCTTACTTTAGATCTTCCATATTCCTTTTTCTACTACAGCTGTATTCCCCTAGATTTCCCCCTTTAATAATACATGGTGTTCTTATTGAGTAGTATGGACTCAAAATTTTGACAGGCTGGTTGGTATAGTTGCAATAATCCTCTGAGACTGCGTCATTAAAAAAAGATTAAATATCCATTTAAATATTTTCCAACAGTCTAACGTTTCAATGGAATAGCATGAGAAGAGGAAAGCACTTCCTCCAAGAAACAAGAGGCTTCCTCCTTTTGAACATAAAGGTTTAGACAAAGCAGTGCAGGGATCAAAGCATCTCCAAAATTCATTACAGAAACACTCAAATGCAGCAATGATGGAATGTATTAAGCTAACTACAGTCACCTTTAATAATTTGATTGGAAAAACATCATGCTCCCCTCTGACTACTTGCAAAGAAATGTTTATTATACTTGGTGCAATAATACGGGTTACAGGGCATGTAACTTCTAAAGAGTTCAGATATTTCTGCACTGGACATTTAATCATGGCCAAATTAATTTAAATATATATTCATACTACTATATATTTGGTATACAGTGTGCATAGAAACACATATACACACACCCACACAATCACAACACCATTCTCACAGGAACAATGAGTTTGGCTTACAATGCACTGACAGCAACACAACACAAGGTGGTTACAAACAACAGTTAATATTGTTTATTTACATACATGGGTATGATGACATTTTCTGCTAAGAACAGAAAGGTTAGATCAGTGTACATAGGTATGACAGACAGAAAGAGGAGTCCTCCTTAAATACACTTATTTTTTTCATTTACAACCCCATGTATTGAGTTGTGCATGTAAGTGAAAACACGACAAACTTGGGCTTGAAAACTTCCAGAGGAACACACACTTTATATAAATAAATTCATCCCATTTCTATATTTACAATACATACAGCATATAAATTATTTTATAATTAATCCCAAACAAGGTTCTATGGTACACTGACAGCCAGTTGTGCTGCATCTCGGGATAAGTTTTCACAAGTAACATCAAGACTAACTCTGGGAGGTCTCTGAGTGACCAGCCTAGAATGTCTGGGGCAAACCATGGCTCAGTTCTGAAGCTAAGTTTTTGGAGTGTTACACTAGCCTGAAGACTGGGCTGTTAACAACCTACTATGTGCAAATGAAAAAGGCATGTTTTGTGTTCTTGGTGTGTTGGTAAACACCCATCAACTGAGAAAAAGAATGTTTCAGCAGAATCTCTGGAAACATTTTCATGTCAGTAAATAGCCATTTACAGATTTCTTCAATTCTTAAGCACACAAGTCACTACTAATACTACTTTGTGTGTAAGAAGATACTCAGAAACATGGACTGTATGTACATGAACCCAACCCATCACATGTAAATTAGGCTCCTGAGCTTTGGCTACACTGTCTCTCTTCTGCCATGAAGATCTCCACTCAGCAGCTATCCACTGCTTACTTTCCAGAGAAAAAAGAGACTGCTAGTACTGCTGAAGATCCTGTGCTCATTTCCCAACATCATGTAAAAATCTCCTTGAGGAGTGGGTGAGATGTAACAGGCTCCCCACACTGTTTAGCAGCATCCAGCACTTACAGAATCAAGCTTTAAAAAAAAGAAATGGTGAAGCCACATGTCTGGAAAGTGGCTTCTCTCCTGTACTTGTGCTGCTGGGTTTTTTTTCAGAAAGCATCTTCACTCTCTGCAATGTCAATAATTGTGTGAAGCAAGTCTTCAAAAGTTGGGCGTCCCTCTGGTTTCTAAAAATAAAAAGCATGTACAGCTGTTATCAGGAAGCCATAATGTTGTGTTGATTAGAATTAATTATTAGTCTTGGTAGCATTCTGTAGCAATGAATTTACCTTTTAATCAAAGGTGATGTGCAAATATATTTTCTTGAGTTTATCTTTATAAACCCTGACATTTGTATTTAGACTCAAACTGCAAGTTAATCTATATTTTGTATATAATTTATAATCAGATAATGAAGCAATCCTTTAAAAATATTTTTGGTCACTGGTACATTTCTGTAATGATTAATAAACTGAGGCAATATAAAATCAAATTCTTCACCTCTGGGATGTTGTGCTTGAATTATTTACTTTTTTTGTTGGCAGTCTTTGTACCCAGATATAATCAAGACTTGCTCAGATTTAGCAATTATTTCTTTTTGTTACTAAATACCTTTGCATACTTAATTCAACAGTCCATTTATTTAGTTGAAATTTCTGTGGGTTTCTTTTAATCACAGCTGTAATTCAGTTGCAAACCAGGGGGAGATCCTTGTCTTAGCTATAAACACATTAATAGCTAAGAGCTAGATACAGTCAGAATTCTGCAATAGAGATTAATTGCTGTTGCTAAATTGACCATTTTTCTAATTCAGAGATAAAAAAAAAATTAAAAGTACATACCTCCTGCCAGCACATCATCATCATTTCATACACCTGCTTACAGGCAAGTTTGGGTCGATACAGACGATGTCCTTGGCTCACCATTGTTACCACTTCATAGTTGGAGCTTTTTTCAAAGGGCATTTTTCCTTCTGTAAATACTTCCCACATTAAAACACCTTAAAAAAATCACAATAAACATTAGGAAAACAAGCAAATCATTTATTCAAAATATATGTTTATTTTGAGCCCTGAGCTCAGGATTTCTGATAGATAAATAGTTTAAGATCCACATAGTACACAGTGTTTGTAAGTGTAATTGCTGAAAACATCTTGCTATAGTAACATGGGTTTTAAAAATTTAAGTTCTAAAAGTCTGTGAAACTTTATGCAAGCACAAAATTGTGGCAAATGGTTTCTCTGAGCTTCTTCTCAGTTGTCTGAATCCTGCCCCATAACTGAAGCTTAACTGCTATTGATAAAATGTTAAAATAGTGCTTTCTTCCAGTGATTCATGCCTTACCAAATGACCAGACATCTGACTTGCTGCTGAATCTGCTGTAATTAAAAACTTCTGGGGGACACCATTTCACAGGGAATTTAGCCCCTGAAGAGCTTGTGTATTGATCATCGAGGACATACCTAAAAAAAAAACCGAAACAAAGCCACAACAGAAGAAAAAGAAATTAATTATATACTTCAGTCATTCTCCAAGCCTGCAAATGACAATTTAGATTTGGATCTATTAGAAGCTCATATTGCCACCTAATGGCCACGATTATTAGCATCACACAATAAAAATAGTTTCTCTGGGACAGTACCAAGGTTTCAGTCAAGACTCATTTTTTGTTTGACCTTAATCTTCTCTTGTGATTATTAGCTCTACAACACAGATCTAGGCCACCTGCAAGTTAAATATCTCCATTATGAGAGAAAATGATGCAAAAGCATACATTTCTTGCTCTGCTTCTCACCAGGCAGTCTGAATTCAGATGTCAGGGGACATGCAAACTCAGTAGCACAGAAAGATGCCAAAAGCCCAGGAAAGCACAGTCAAATGATGCTGCTTTAACACCTTTCTTGTAAGCACTGCTCTCCATCTTCTGCCTTGCCCACATGTCACCTACCTGATGTTGCACCTGATGGTGCTAACAAGGGCAGGAAATTGACCCCTCTCCTGGTCTCAGCACCTCCCAAGCACTTCAGCTAGCAAAGTGTGACTCTGAGGAGAATCCCAAGCTCACTGAACAACCTCTCTTATTTATTTACCAAAATAAAGATCTCTAATACAGCTCCTGCATCACTACAAGACTAACATTAAGATTTTCATAAATACTACAGGAAGTTGCTAAAAGAAGACCAGTCAGACCAGAGAGTCAGTTCAAAGCCAAGGACCTCTCAACAGTAGGTGGTAGACAGACATAATTCTCTTGAGATTAAGCTGCCTTCCAGGGAGGTGGTTGAGGCCCCATCTCTGGAGATATTCAAGGTGAGGTTGGCCAAGGCTCTGAGCAGCCTGGTCTAGTTCAGGATGTCTCTGCTCACTGCAGGGGGGGCTGCACTAGATGACCTTTGGAGGTTCCTTCCAGCCCTAAACATTCTATGATTCTACTATTTTCCAGAATTAAAATGAGCAAGGAAATTAACACAACAGTGGAATGAAGAAGCTTTAAATGCACTGCAAAACAAAACAAAAAACAAAACAACAAAAAAACCCCAACAACAAAACAAACAAACACACACAAACCAAAAACACAAGGCAAAGGATGCTGAAAGGTAAAAAACCCCTATCATTTTTGCCTGTAATTTTGCTGAGCATGTATTGCCTTTTAGCTAAGCACAAGGATTAGGTAAATTTTACCAAATCTCTACAAATATGTTTGCACACTCAACCTTACCTTGTCATTCCAAAATCCGACACTTTGACCACTCCTGAGTCACTCACCAAGCAGTTCCTGGCTGCCTGCAAAGGGAATTGTCCTCTTTGATTACCAAATTCACCAATTTACCAAGTTCAGTATATTCTCATTATGAAAGGTAGACATGCCTTTGGTCTTGATATCACTGTTTTGACAACTAAACCATTTAGTAAAAATTCACCATAAAATATCATCTCAGGATTCATGAGCAGTGAAAGTGACACCAAAATAGAACAGAAATAAGCTATTAGATCAGTGCAAATAGCTATTAAAATTTTCTGTACAGAGCAATTTTAGGAACTTGATGAGACTATAAAGAGTCAACTACTTGTAGCTTTCTGCAAGAACATAAGCAGTTGCTTACAAACAGGCTGTTTATAAAATAAATAGTTTTTTAAAAAAGAAATAAAAGAAACAATATTCAAAGAAGTGTGTATTGCCCAATTGGATGTTACCAGGTCTCTGTGGATAAAGCTGTTTCTCTCCAGGTACTCCATTCCCTCACATACATCTTGGCACATAGTGAGCAGAACGTCCTTACTCAAAACTCCTCGTTTTTGTCTCAGGTAGTTGAGGAGGCAGCCATGCTCCATGAACTCTGTCACGATGTAAATAGGTCTCTGTTGCGTGCACACGCCGTACAACTGAACTAATTTAGGATGTGTTAGCTTCCTGAAAAGACACAAGGAAAAACTTTTTCACTGTGAGAGTGCCAGAGCTCTGGAACAGGCTACCCAGGGAGGTTGTGGAGTCTCCTGCTCTGGAGACATTCCAGCCCCACCTGGATCTGTTCCTAGGTGACCTGGTCTAGGTGCCCCTGCTTTGGCAGGGAGGTTGGACTAGATGATCTTCTAGGTCCCTTCCAACCCCTGACATTCTGTGATTGAAATAATTACTATTGCCTTTGCCCAATGCTAGCTCTCCACCCCACAAAATTGATAAAATGCCACCTGCCCCAAGTGTTTTATGTATAATCAGTGTATTATGGTATTAGAGGCCTAGTACTGGCAATCAAAGCGCCAAGCACACGACTCACATCATCACTTTAGCTTCTTCAATGAAATCCTCTTCATACATGGCACCTTCTCGAATTGCCTTGATAGCCACTTTATACTGTGCCCTCCATTTCCCAAGGCGCACTACACCAAACAGGCCGCTTCCCAGTTCTCTCATGAATGTCAGTTCTGAGGGGTTAATTTCCCATTTCTCTATAAAACAGAAAAAAAAAAATGACAGCCCATGACTCCCATTTTAAGGAATTTACTGAAATGGTAGGCGACAAGGACGAGGAAAGAGAAACTGGACTACTAGCAAATTGGGAAATTTAAAAGAAAAAAAATCTTAGAATAAACTTGAAAACTGAATGTCTAAACCTCACTAAACAAACTTTTAGGTAGACATAGTCTTTAAGCACCTCCTGTTCAACACAGAAGGCAAAACACAAACTTTCCTGGGGCCAGTAATTACTCACTGATATTATCAGAATGGATTTCAACAAGCTGTCATCTTAGAAAGTTCTTCCAATGCGTAGAAGCTGCTCACATCACCTGACGTGCCATGCTTAAAACAGCTTATTCCAAACTTATAAAAACAAAAAGTAACCCCTCCACAAAGATCAAAGGGACACAGTTGAGTCAGAAGTCTGGAGGCTTATGAAGGAGCCAAAGGCACAGCTCTTTAATACATCAGAGGATCAAGGTGTGCACAAAAGCATGGGGGAAGATGCCAAATTCCCCTGGAGCATCAGTAACACGTTCTGCCTCTCCTCACTGCTGCCCTTGGCATCAGCCACGATGCCTTGGCAAGGGTCTCTACAGTTCAGCATAGCCAATCACAGTACAAAATTAGGTTGTATTTTTCACATTTTTTAGAATATCTTGTAGCAACTTAAAATACATCAAATAATTGGAAAAGATACACATAGATGAATATAAGATGCTATTACCATAGCTGAATCCTGCTGTTGTTGGTGCTATTGTCTTCTTTGGGGTCACTGGGTAACGCAGCCTGGTAACAAGACCTGAGGTTCAATGACAATTCAGGAGACACGGTTTAGTTCTGAAATAGTGCCAGGCAGCAAATCAGCTGCTCATTCACTTTGAACTTCAACACTGATTCACAATAAGTTTTTTGTTATACACAGCTTTGATTGTATTTTCTAGCACCATATTGCACTGACTACTCAAAGTGGCTAAAAGAGGTACACAGGAGCACTTGCTGCATCCAACTTGTTGCATCTTTAATTGTGAAAGAGGGATAGGGATATAGATATAAACATACATATTTGGGCTTTAAAGTTAATGCTGGCATCAATAAATGCTGAGGACACCTTCCATAAATCAGAAAGATATCTAAACCTCACACTACTTTGTCTCAAACCACATCTCACACTCCTTTTCAAATTAACCCTAAGTGACAAGAAACACCTAATTCATCTACCTGCTGCATTATGCTTATGATACTCAATTATTTCTGGAATGGAGTTAAAGAGATGTTTTTCTGCGAGGTAGTACTGCTTTGGTGATGTCACTGTTTCCTTTATATGGTAGTGTCTTATTCCTGACGAACCTTCTCTGAAAAAACAACAAGAACAATTCATAATAATCATCATTTTTTTCAATCACAACAAAATACATTGTAAGAGGAGCATATTGACTAATAAGGAAGCCAAAAGGTCTAGTGTGGGTGCCCAACATCACACACTTCAAGAAGAGTGTGAATATCAAAGATCCCAAGTGCTGGTGACTTTCCTTCATCTCAGGGCTTTAAATAAATTGAGGATTAACCCATAAAAGGTTAATTTTCAGCCAAGTGAGCTCCCCAGTCTAGATCATCACACACTGACACAAACATTTGGACTAGCAGGAAGGAAGATACTGAGACAGGTGGAAGAGCAAGACCTCCTACTTTGGGTGGAGGTTCAGGTCTACAGTGGACTAAACCAAATACGACCTAACCATGTCAAGAAGGTCATTTTAGTCACCTGTCTTTTCTAACATGACAGCTCTCATTTCTTTAATGAGCTCTCTCCTGGGTTTTCCCCCAGCCCATGCATTTGTACAGAGATGCAAATGGAATGGGATGAGACAAGGTGTTCAGAGCAACCACAGAAACTCACCCTCCAAATTTTGTATAAAGGGAAACTGTATACAGGCCAGGCTGACTTGAGTCTCTCACCACAAAACCACCTTCTTTATCCTAAAATGAAGCACATGGACAGTTTCATACAAGTGCTTTTCAGCTGAGTCTTCTACACATTCTATGATTTGCATGTGCCAAAACAAGCTTTTTTTTTTTTTAAATAAAAAAAAGCTACTTCATACAACTGTCATTACTGCAAGGCAGCTGCACTTACCTCATTTCTGAGGAGCTGCTCTGCCTTGCTTCTATTCAGGTTTCTGCTGTACCACCTGCAACACAACATGAGTAACCAGAACTTCTCCAGGGTGCATGATTTACACAAAATGCTTAAAACTAAGTATTACAAAGCTGCAGATGCTATAATTTTATTATGAATGATGGTCAAGAACTGAACTTTTTTCATGTACAGAAATCACTCTCCATGGGATTATTCGGTTATCCCATTAAAATGCCCTGAAACAAATACATTGAGACTCCACAGAAGCCAGTAAAGTTAAGGTAATTTAACTAATTTTGCAGGAAAACAAAAAAAGCAAAAAAGCTTCTCAAATGCATGCAAGCTGATGGCAGTAGGTGCTCTGGGCAGCAGCCTGAGGGCAGGCTGGCAGCCTCCAGGAAGCAGCTGCTGGCACACCAGTAGAGCCACCTGCAGAGCTGGCTGCTAGACTGCTGTCTCGTTTGGTAACTTCATGGTTCTGACTTTCCAGGAGAACCCACCTACCAAAGAGGAGGTTGAAAGAGAATTAAATGTCAGTTGCACATCCTTGAGCTCTGTGCTGCTCGGGTGGGTTAAAGCAGTCACAGAAGCACTGACATCCAGCTGCAGAGGGTAATATGAAAAGGAAAACCACACAGCTCACAAATGGCATTGTGCAATCACTTTGAGCTATGCTGTCACAGCACTAACCAAACAGGGAAGTGGCACAGAAGCCTCTAGTCGAGTTCTGCTGTTCTGGAGATAGTGGTTTCCTACAGTTGGTGGATCACATGGATGGACCACACAGTGAGTCAGAATTACAGCCCCAGGGCTGGAGGCACAAAGTGCCTGGACCAGATAAGGCAGCCCAGTTCCGTCTCTCTGCCAGCAGCACAGCCCAGAGCAGGGCAGAGCTCTTAGCAAAAGCCTCAAAGATGAGAAAGCAACAAAGAACAACTCCCTCAAGTAAAGCTGAGAGCAAAATCCCTGAAGAAATTTTACCTTTTGTCAGAAGACAGCAGTAGGAGCCATACGTGACTGCAAGTACAGTTTTGGAGCTACTAATGTGGTTTTGTAAACTGGTTTTAATTATTACCTCCTTATAGCTCCATTTTATCCAAAAATCATGAAACATATCCAAAGTTCTCAGCTACAACAATTTATGCTGTACTGAAATTTGAATATCAAGGAACAGAAGCTTGAAGACTACAGTGTGAAAGTTTATCCTAGTGTTCTAAAATTTAAGTACTCCATAACTAAACAACTGGAAAAAGTTTTACTCTTATAGTTGCTAAGTTAGATACATACACAACTAAAAATGAACTAAGTGATATATTTTCTTGAAATACATTATTTTATTCTAATCTATTGTTTACTTTGAATGATTTTTCTACCCTATCTTATTGCCATACACTTTGGATAGGCATGTCACTTTAATATTAATAACACCCAAAATTCCTCACACTTATCATGGTTACATTTCCTTTAAGGTTTCTCTTTGTCTATCAGAGAATTGGAAGGGGTTTTTTTTTTGTAAAAACTACATGACTGATGGCCATCTCAAAGACTTGAGATGATCACAGCAAAATCAATAAGGAAAATCACAAAAAATGACATACCTATTAAAAACATTTGTTTTATATCAGAGATCATTGCTACTTTACATAAATAATTGCTTCCAATACTTTACTAGTACATGGTTATTCTTAAAGCATAGGTTTCATTTTATAACTTTCCAGATTTAAATTAAAGTATTCACTTACTCATATTGATCAAGGTTGTTGGACTTCTTTCCTGTCACATAGTTGCTTGGAATATATCCTTGTTTTCTAAAAAAAAAAATAAAATTAAAAATAATAATACAAAACACAAAATTGCATACCTAGCAGAATGAAGCCCTGTCTTCTAATTACAAGAGGTCCTTCATTGTTACTACTTATTACTACCTCATCCACTCTACTGCTAATTATACAGAAATTATTTTTCCACATTAATTTTCAGTGCATCTAGAGATGTAACTCTAACACAGGCAGCAAAAGTGTTCAAGAAAAGCAACAGAAAGGGTGAAGAAGAGTAACCCTTAGTTGCTCCATCACTTTTGTGCTCAGAGATCCCAGTCAGTCCCTGGAAATATGTTTGAAGCCTGCTCCAGCCTAACAACACACAATTACCACTGTCATATTGAACCAGGGACCTTATAAATATTGAAGTACAGAAACTTTCCCATTTAAAACCACAGGGAAAAAATTTCATCCAGGGGATGTGAAGTTGTAGTCATTACAGCATCTCACTGTATGGCTTCTCACTGCAACTCTCTCAATTCATTACCCCTAATGATCCAGCTAATAAATGATTCTTTAAATCTGGAAGTCAAAGCCTGCTGAATGGAATGTAAAGCATATTGGTCCCTAACACACTGTTCCCCAGGGAAAAAGGAGGACTGTACCAGTCTAGCAAGGTTTAGCAGGCTGGCTCATGCTTTAATGGGGAACTGTAAAGCCTGACAGGAAATAAAATTGGAAAATCTTCAAGTTTTGCAACCATCTTTGCACTTGGATCCCACAATCTCTTGAGAACCACACTTTTAAAAGTTGTTTTCTATGTTGGAAAAAATAAATGTATGAGATTTCACAGTTGGGGTTACAGTTATTTATTCACACATAGTTAATATAAACTACTACAATGTGGAAGCAGCATTATGAACTTGACAAAAAAATAAAGAACTTGAGTTTACCCATATTTGTCTCTTGCCTTCCACCAGTGGATGTCGTTCTTCTCAATCACTGTATATTCTTCACCTTTCTCTAATCTTAAATCATGATGTTCTGTAGGCTCAAAGTCATACATTGCTACCACTATTTCCTCCTCTTCCTTTCCATTTTCTTCCACTGGAGGAACAGGTGGAGGAGGCCTTCGCTAAAAATAACTCAACATTATTATCATTCCATTCCACTCCATTATTCTCCCCCACCCACCCTTACCATCACACCAGTGCAAACCAGAGGAGCAACCCAGAGGCAAAAGCTGGGCTAGTTCCAGATTGCCCCAGGAGTGAGCTGCACTGGCCCCACATACAGAAATAGACCTTTGCTCCAAGGTATGGAAAGAATCTCAGGAAATTTAAATGCCATCTCAAAAAGCAGCAATTATCTATTTAGTATTTTAATTTACCTACCACAGTTTTTTCTGGCATTGGAGATGGCAATTCCATTCCATCTAGAAATAAAGCATAAGAAAGGATTTGTGTCTGTCCATTTAGCTATGAGTTTAAAAACTAAATAAAAGGTTTAACTTTCAGATAAGGCTTTAATGTCTTCAGGATAGCTTAGTAAGTCAGAAAGCAAAGACAGTTCCAATTAAACACTGGGCAAATATTGATTAAATGTTCTTGCAAAAGCATGCTACATTCACCACAGATCTGGCAATGTATGTGCCACGCAGAGATGCCTGAACCAGCTCTCAGATGCAGAAATGAGAGGGGAAAAAAACCCAACCAAACAAAAAAAGGGATAAAGATAAAAAAGGGTATAGAAAGCAGTTTTCTTGTCACCATGATAACCTAAAGGTTTGTTCCTATTAACATCTGCTCTTCCAAAAAAGAACAACAAAACTTTCCATGTCTGTTGCTTTGCTAAATAAGGCATAAAAGTTGAATGTTTGGGTTTGGTTTTTTTATTATTTCTATCAGACCTAAACATACTTTTTCTCCTGCACTGCTTTTTTCTGCACTTAAAAGTTTGAGCTATGTCATATTTTACATTTTGCTGAATAAGCCACTGTTTATTCTTCAAGTCTTTTATTGAAACTAAGTTCACAGGTCCCCAACATTGGCATTTATGTTGCTGACTTAGGAAACTATCCAGACACTGCTGATTTCACTGGGAGGTAAGAAATGGCTCAATTTCTTTTACTACTACAGATTTTTCCTTAAATAGAAGGCTAAATAATTCAGAAAATCAGCAACCTCAGTGATTGCTTTCAGCTTTCTATGAATATTTTTTGCAAAGAGAATTTACTGGCTTTTATAATTTTTACAAACTGCTTGGAAATTGAACATTTTTTTTTACTTTAGGCCCATTATCAATGTTTCTTCCTGCTCTATAAATTTACCTAATGTCTAGGGCATTCAGGTGTGATGACAGGATCATATAAAAAAACCCCAGAAAGATGAAGATCAAAGATCAAGATCAAGATCAAAACATCTTGATATAGAAAGATATATACTTACTGTTTTCAAAGAGATTGTACTTTTCACAGCCAGGTGCTAATTTTTCTGTCTGTCTGCAGCACTGATAAATCCCCTCTGTCCAGAATTTGGGATGATATTTTATCATTATATTACTATTGTTCTTTATCTCTGCAAGAAGAAAAAGAGCACATAGTGAAAGATACAAAACTAAAATCTGTAATAGGGCCATTTGTAATAAATATTACAGTATCTTTGACATGAGTCATAATCTCCATTTGTCCTTCCCTTAGCATTGCTTCTCTTAAGGACCTTCTTACTTGTTTACACAGAGGCAGTACAATGTTAGTAGAGGATATTTTTAGAATAATGCACTACTTTATTCCAGAAAAAGAGTGCTACACTCCCTGCTTAAACCAGTCACCTCAGTGCATCCATGAAATGAAATGTCAGCTCCCATTTGCACCCTGTAAATCAGTGAGGCAGCTGGGAAAGCCCTATGGGCTCTGCCTGCCCCTTTTCTTTTTATTACTGCTGCAAAGTGACACAATTTCCTCTCCACTTGGTGTTCTGGAGAGAGATATCTGACATTTATCACTACTCCATAGCACACTGATGGTGTTTTTGGTCTGAATGGCTCCTTATCCCCATCTTAAGAGTTCCAAGGGTTATTCCTTGGCCCATGGTCCCCAGCCCAGAAATGATTTATTACTTGAGAGCACCTGCAATTAATGTGAGCATCTGATGGTGGCAGAAAGCATTAAAAGGCTCTTGAAAAAAACCTCTTTTATGATAGCACTAATCAGATAGCATCTCAGAGGAGATGCCTCCTGCCTTTTGAGTGATGCCATTAACTACCTTGAATAAGGTTTTTGATGATTTACACATTGTGCAAAAGCACAGTCAAATTCTGATTGCAGCTGGACTTCACAAATCAAGTGATGTTTTATCTTCTCCCAGTACCTGTTATCACATGCTATGTATGCAAACAAGTTGGCCCAATAAAAATTAAGAATCAGTGGATATATGCAACAGAAGCTGTACCATTTAACTTTTTTAGCTTGTTATGGGTTGGTAACAGCCAGCAGCTAAGCACCCACACAGCCACTCACCCACTACCCTTAGCCAACAGGACTGGGGAGACAATAAAAAGAGCAAGAGAAGAAAATTCATGGCTTAAAATAAAGACAGTTCAATATCTAAAAGAAAGAAAAAACCCAAAGTGATGTAAAGGCATCACCATCCTCCAGAAGCAGACCACATCAAGCCAGTCTCTGTGCAACAGTTTACACAGATGCCAGCCACCTTCTTCTGTTTTTATTGCTGAGCACAATGTTATATGGCCTGGAATACCCCTCTGGTAAATCCAGGTCCACTGCCCTGGCTGTGTCACCTCCCAGCCTCTTGCCCACCCCCAACCTCCTCACTGCAGGGGCAGAGAGGGAAAAAGGCAAAGCCTTCACTATGCAAGCACAGCTTAGCAGCTATTAAAACACTGTTTTGGGCACAGACCCCAAGAATAGCACCAAGTTAACCCCATTGCAGGCAAACAGCTCAAGTAAAGGTATCCATGTATGTCAGATGTTATGTGTGAACAAGATCATTACCTTCTTTCAGGTTCCTCACCCACTGATCCCGGCTTTGAGCACTTGGTGCAAAAATATAAAGTGTATTAGCATCATATACAACCTGGAGGGGATGGGGAAGAGAAATAAAATACATTCACTTGGAAATATTAATTTATTTAATCCTCAGGAAAGAAAAAGCAAAAAAAAAAAAAGACTCATATTTAGCAAAGTTACTATAATCAAACACAAAATGCAGAAACTGGAAAAAATATCAGGCTTTACTATTCATACATGATGCTTTTAGTAGAATAAGGAAGGATATTGTAATGGTATATTATCTTCAGAGCATTCTGTAAAATCACAGAATAACAGAATCATTAAGGTTGAAAAAGATCTCCAAGATCAGGTCCAACCATCTACCTAACATTATCATGAGCACTAAACCAGGTTTGGTTTGTGCTTTGCTTTGTTCATTCTTCACTGTGTGTGTTCTAAAAACAGCTCAATTTCATTGGTAAAGCTATTTCATAACCAGACAACCCTTTTTTCTTTCCATTGTATAAATCCTTGTGATTCTGTAGTACATAGTAGAGTAGGATTAATGACTGGACTTGATGATCTTAAAGGTGTTTTCCATCCTAGATGATTCTATGATACAGTTTAACAGTAATTAAATTTCATGTGAAAGAATGAAGACAGAAAATGGGCTGCCAGCTAAGCCATTTTGGAGGATGACCAGGACAAGTCTCTTCCCAGCCAGAACCTAAACAAAGAAGGTGAAGAAAAGAAAAAGATCAAGTGTATGAGGCACAGCTCCAAAGGGAGGAGACTGCAGGGGAAGCAGAGCTTGCTGGTGACAGGTTTTACTAACAAATCCTGAACCACCTCCCAGAAAGACAGAGACTGGGCTCAGAATTTCAGTAATTTCAAGCAAGTTACAACCAAATGGCTTGGCAATATTGAAAAGAGTATATAAAGGGAACATACCTGAAAAGGATATTTATTTTGACAGGGAATAATACCATCACTTGTTACAACTTCTACACATTTTATCCTTGAAATATCCACAGATCCTTTTCTGTACTTTTTCTGGAAGAGAAAGGAAAAAAACCCATTATGTTAAATATAGTTTATGTATCTAACTCTTTTCAGCAGAGACTTCTTGCTTTCTTCTCCACTTACGATACTGATGATGCTTTAACTGCAGAAGTCATCTGAAAAATTAAAGGGGTGGTATAAAGATCTACACTGGTGAAAGGGCAGAGAATACAGTAAAATTGCTAAAATTGCTTAGTTAAAAAGTAGACTTTTTCTACATAAAATTTCCAATCAGTTGTAATCATAGGTTTCATCTACTCTTCTTTAAAAATAAATAGATAGATTAAAATAACCAGAGTATGAATGAAGGAATGGCTTCCCCATTGGAGATTCTAAACTACGATTAAAACTGGTTGTACTGGTTTGACTGAAAAGCAAACAAATTCTGTTCAGTGATTTTACTTTTCAGTTCAGGTTTTCTAACTAACTGCACTTTCTGAAGTTAGCAGCATGTTTTACAGACAGTGTCTGCTTCTAGCAGGGATAACATCTCATGTTAGAGTTACTATCAAAGGTACCAAGGGGACTGCTAGAACTTGTGTATCACACTGGGGGATGCAGAAAGGGAAAGACTGCACCTGCAGGGAGGAACTGTCAGGACAGGTGACCCCAGACTGACCAACGAGGCAATCCAGCCCATAGACATCATATCCAGTATAGAAAACTCAGGGGTCCAGAGGGTCTCTAAGCTAAGAAAATGCATGGAGAGAAGAAAAACACACAAGCTGAGCTGGCAGGCTAAACAAGCTAGCTGGTGGGCTAGGCTCTTGGCTCAGGTTGTTGGTGTTCTTCCACTCAAGGGGTTCTCCCCCTCAGAGCACCAGGGAGGACTCTGTCCATTCTGCCTTCAATCCCAATCAGTGTGCTCCTGAACCCAGTGCCAGAATCCAGCTCCTGAACACAGCTCCTGGCTGCTGCAGGGCCCAGTCTGGGACCCTCCCTGTGCCAACTCCACTGCATCAGTGATGGTGATGCAATTACCATCAGGGGGGTTGGGTTTGATACTGGTTTTGTACATATTTGTATATATTCCATTATTATTCTTTTCATTTTCATTACATTGTTCTAGTTTCCTTTTCTAATCTCTAAGTCTCTCTCCATTATTCCTTTTCCCCTTTGAGGAGGGAGGGGGGTTAAAAGAGAACATCTGTTATCAGTCTGGGGTTGCCCTGACCCTAAACCCTGACACTGGTAAAGGAAGTAAGTGCAATGCATCTTAGATATCTGTTCCATTGCTCTGTTGCTGAAGTGCTACCACCATGTTCACCAACTTCCAGAGAAACTAGGATGCTGTGCAGGCAACACAACTTCATGCTGAGGTGAGAAGCAGAAGACAGAGCTGAAACTCATCCTCAGTCTAAGCTGAGGTCTTTATTGAAGGAAGTACTTTGACCAAGGCTAGCAGAAGCCATGAACAAGTGGGGTGAAAAGCACAGACATCTAAGACCACCTGTCTCACCTAAATTGGTAATTATAAATATTTTAGAGGGAAAGGAGTGCCCACAGTTGTCAGTGGGTGCTGCTGCAGTTCAACACTTCAAAGAGGAAGCTCCAGAGAAGAACAGCCCATAACTGGGGTGACGTGTACTGGGATTTAGTCTACATGTAAAAACAGGAGGTAATAACAGTGAAGTCTGCCTACAAGCAGACCTTTAAGGAGGCTTTTTCTGAAAGACAAGTTCAAAACCATTTGCCTTTAACTAAGACAGAAAAAGCTAAAAATGAAAGGCCAGCACAGAAATTGAAAGAAAGCTTGTCCAAATGTAAAATGACATATATACTTCATATTTGCCTTTTGTTTTAAAAGCCTGATTTACAATTTTAGAAGCCCTGCTCCTTGCTCAGAGTGAGGACAGCCAGTTCAGGCAATAAACTGTTGCTTCCATTCAATGCAAGAAGAATAAGCTACTGCTATTCTTTAACATGTAAGACAGAATATATAAGAAATTATAACAGATCTGTCACATATGGGAAAATTCTATGATTACAAAATTCCTTAAAAATATATAAATCTGAAAACACAGGAAGACAAGAAATAGGTGTTAGGTAAGTAAAAAAAAACAACAAACAAAACAAAACAGCTCATCCTCTGTACACTTGGATTTATTCCTCTCATTCCCACTATCAGATATGATGTTTAAGTGTATTTCCACTTTGATTATATTGTTCTGCTTACAGCACAGCACTGGGGCATTAACTTCTTGGGGGTTAACCAATGCCAATGACATTCCATATGGAAAAAACTCAATGAAAATGTGAAGAATTTAGTCCACCTGTCAAGAAAGAGCTAGATTTTTGTCTTGCCCTTGCTGTCTCTTTGTTGTTCATACTGTTTTTCTCCTATGCTTATCTTCATGTAGGAAATCCTGAGGTCATCAGCATGTGACCCATGGAACTAAAGTTCTCATAAGTGGTAGAAGGTCTGAGCATTACTGACATCTCCTTTTATGGAGCTGCTCTGCAACTTTACAGGGAGTGTTGAGTTACCCAGGCTTTTCTGAGGTTTTGTAGATAACTTCTCTAGTAGCATAAGTTTCAAAGAAAATGTGAGGGTGTTTTTGTGCTACTTCTGTTTTTTGGGTTTTCAAAATGTATTTATTTAAATTATCAGTAACATTGCCATTTAGTGATAAGAAGCACTGGATACTGCTGCAGTTCCCTCTTAAGAGGCATTTTCATCCAAGAAATTACTGATCATCCAAATATAATTCCTGTGAATTATATTGGCTAGATGTTAGATGGTAACATTTTCTAACCCCTTATTTTCCAGTATGTCATATATACCAAGGAATGCCCTGCCCTTTAATTTTTTTAATGATTATTCAAAAAAAGCAAGGATCTTCTACTTACCTTCCCAAAACAGCTAGAATCAAGATAAGAAGAGGTGATTACTATCCTGGCTTAGTCTGACCTGATCCAACATCTGACACTTGGAAAGAACTTCAGAGTGAAAAAAACACAAGCATGAAAGGAGCAAAGTCTTAAACCCTGTCCTGCAAGACAGGAAACCAAGAATCCTTTACCATGGCATGGATGCTCAGCAGATGCCAACCACCAGCACTGGAGAGACTGAAAAGCACAAAGAAGAATTCTCCATAGTACATGCAACTTCCTAATGATGACTACAATGCATTATCTGTAACTTACATTTCTGCAATTGAGAGGCAGTCAAATGTAGACATGATATATTGCTGCCATCACATAAAGCAGCAATATAAATAAGTAAAGGACAAAATAAATCAGCCAGGCCTCCACCTGTATCAGGCCCCTAATCACCTACCACATTTCAGCTTTGACTATGCATTGGTCAGATAACCAAGTCACTGGCTAATTAATTATCTATCTTGATTCCTATGTAATCAAGTGCAAAGAAAGGAAGCTAATATTTACTATTTTCCCAATGCTGCTAATCTGTAGAAGCAGCAGTTGTAGTCATTATAGAGGTAGCATATAATTAGAAAAAATATGGTAAATCATGTTTGGGGTTTGCATTTAAACACAGATCTTGTGAAGAAGTGTGAAAAGCCCTCTAATTCCATCATACATTTTTACTCTTTAGTTTTTCATAAGTACCAACTCAACACTGTCTATCCAGATGGATGTGACAGGCATCATTTTAGTTGAGATGAGTCGTAAATACATCATTGTACTTGCTCAGCAATGTAATTTATGCTGAGAATCACTGTTACAATTTAATATA
>VYZU01028646.1:31744-46192 GCA_013401355.1 Ceyx cyanopectus
AAAAAAAAAAAAGCTCTGCCAATCAATTCATTTCAGAAGCTATTTATCTTATTAGAAAACAAGAGTAATCACTGAAGTAATCAGAAGCTTTAATATTGAATTGTGCTTTCATTCTACAAAGAATTAAATCACCTATGCAATGACTAAGGAAGTCATATGAATCAGGATACTTAAGTTAAAAATAATAAAGGATAAGCATCAATGGAATAAGCAACAGTAGAAACATTACACAATAATCTTGTTAAAAAGAAATAAAGCTACTAGCATAGCTTTTTGGAACTCTGTAATGCTGTTATGCTCCAAAGGAAGTATTTACACAAGAGTAAATGTTGCAACAAAGCTAAACAATTTTACCCTGAAACCTGCAGCTTTAGAGTGGGCCCCAGAGCTTTTATTTTTCCTTCCTTAAAATATCACCATGGTAATTTCAGTAGCCTCTGTCTCCTCTCTATTCAAATTATAAGAGCCAAATACAACTCTTGCAGAAGAACCTTTTTTACCTTAGGAAGAGACTTTCAAAATGAGCAATCCCAAAGGTTTTTTGCTGTTTGATTTTTGTTGGGGTTTTTTTTCCCCATTTGTTTGTTTTCTCTCATAAATACTGCTTAATTTTTTGCTAGTTGTAACAGTTTTGTTTATGCAAGACAGTTTTCACACAGCTCTGATTCTGATGGCAAGTAAAGCTACTGACAATGAAGAGAGTAGCACTGCACTGCTCCCAAGATCAGCTGATCAGAAATCTGCCTTCTACTTGATTCCACAGAAGCAACCTTCTAAATACGACTCAAGTGTTTTCCCTCTGAAGCTGTTCTTTTCCTTCTCTGTGGAAGCAAATGGCTTCTGCATGCTAATAAATAGTTAATAAATGTTCTGTATCTACCCCAAAACTCTCTGTGCAGCCCCTCCAGAGCTAAGGGGATATTGCAGCACAGACTCTCCCCATTTTGTCCTCCCTTTAGCATCTCAGACTCCCTCAGTCACTCAACACAGGGCAACCATGGGGACCAAGGTTGAGCCTATACCTTTGAAAACACAAAATCCAATAGAAACCTTTTATTGCTGAAAGCTGTAATTCACAGGGTGGATTGCAAGCAGATGAGAAAGATGCTGAAGCTTAAAGCCACATCCCATTTGTGAGCTCATATTCATCAGCTTCACACCCAAGGTCAGCAGAGGGTTGCTGTGGGCTGGCAAGGCTAACACGAGCACACCACACTCTGTGTGGGAGGACAGCAACCAAGCCACACACATCAGCACACTTTCTAACTGGAGTTTCACCAAGAGAGCTAAGAGAGAGAAAAACACCCCAGTGAAAGGGAACATTCCACAGCTCCAGTAGATGTGAGGATACTAACAGTTCAGACGTTGATAAAATGAAATTTTTAAACATATAAAACAAAATTTATTAACATATAATTATAAAAATGATAAAACAAATTCACTAATAGCCACAGTGTGCAAAACCATTGCAAACAATTTCATAAATACCACATCAACTGCCCTATACTTCTGTCCTTAGATCTGGGATAGCAGAGAAGGCAAAGATTTCACTGCTACAAGGGGGCAAGGACTGCATCCTGCTCCATCCATCCTTGCACTGATGCAAGCTGGCTACTAAGACAGTGAGGCCAGGTCTAGGGCTCACAGAGATAAGCAGCAATAAGCTAGGAAATGCAGAGCATGATCTTTATAAAACAATGACTGGATCATTGCTCTCGTGAGAAACATAAATCGGAAATTTTTCAAACCAACCAACTAGCAGAACACCTCACTTGTGTAAATCAGCTCCTTTTAACTACTTCAGTGATAAGAAGTACTTCAACACCTACATTTATTATCTTGCCTTCATCTCAAAGAATTTCCCTTACCTAAAACAACATCTAGAACAAAAATCTCCAGTCTGGGGGAACTATTAGTTGAAATGAGATGCCCTGTCAGCATGAGCTAATTAAAACATGTCAAGTACACATTAGCTGCTGCCATGGCTAATCTGTACCACAGCAGTAAGCCTGCTCCAGCCAGGGCCACCAGACTGCCCTACTGACTTCTCCCAGTTCAGTTCACTCTAAGTGTGGGGGCACTTGCACCATGGCACACCAGCAAGCAGAGAGCTGGAAAATGAGTGTTCCTTTCCATTAAAACTGTTCCACTGACACTTAGGTTATGAGCAAGTTTAAACACGAATTTACCCTGTTGCTAGTAACCATGCTTGTGAGGTAATTGTTTAATTGCTCGAAGTAGGTATATGGCATTTTGTCAAGACATAGGACAAGAAAAAGTAGAGATGAGTGCTTTCATAATGTGCAATTTCTGGTCAAAGAGCAAGTGATCCCTCACCACTGGCTGCACAGAAGAGAGTCAATTAAATAAATCTGCCAGCAGCACTCACAAGAACATTTGCTACAGTTGACTGCTTTCTGTTGTCATAAATGTTCCATTTCTGTCATCAGATATACCAAGCATCTAATTCTGTCACCTTATTTACAACCCCAGTGTGCCCACACTCGGAGTATTGACTAATCTGGTTAATGAGATAAAATTAAATCTTGCTTTTAAAAAGAAGTGGTAGGACCATTCACATGACCACAAGCCCTAGGTTCTTCTTGAAATCTCTTTACTGAATTCCTACTAAAGAGAAAAAACACAAACAAAACAAGACAAGATTTCAGTTTAACCAATCATCACACTGGGAATCACAAACTTGCCTAGAGGAGCAGAACTCAGCCACCCTTGGCACTGTTATCACTGCAATTATGTGATTGAGGGTGTGGGATCCTCTTGTCTTAGGATTTCTGTGCTTAGTCTACCAATCTGGATTTTGAATGTTGTCAAGCTTGAAATGAGATCAGTCTGTATCTATCTTTTTATCTGTCATATCTTGAAATTCAACCAGCATACAGAGCAGTCACATTTATTTTCTCAGTAAAGCTCCAACTATTCAGAGAATAAAAGAATTCTGACTCCTCTAATAAATATTTTCTTTTTATATAAGCTACTTTAGCCAGAATATACAACTGTCCTACTGAAAATACAAATTTATGGTCACCATTATCTTAAAAAACAAAACAAACAAAAACATCAAAATAAACAGGAAACTGATAACCCCCAAATCTTATGTTTTTCAGTTGCCCATTGACACAAAGGGGGTATTAGTCACACAGTAAATATTTTTGTCAAATAGAGACCGCATATTGATGGAAAAAATATCCAGTGGGTCCCTCTAAGATGAGAGCTCATTTTCAGACAACATTGTTAATAAAAGAGAATGATGATTAATGTTTAAAAGAATCTCAAGTAAGAGATACAGTGAAAATGAGAAGGGTTTGAGGTTGGAAAGCCATGTGTTACAGCCAGGCCAGTTCAGCAACCTGCTGATGTCAGAGCATCCTGTCCTCCACCACCTGGCAACCACCTCTGGCACTTGTTAGATCCTGCACCAAGCTAGTACAGTTTGCTAACCCAGCAGAGCACTGATCCAGCAAAAATAAAATCAGATCAAGTATCTTTCTGCTGATCAACAAGTTTATTCAGAGCAGTATGGATTCCAAGAAGCACCAGAACCAATTCAAGGAGACTGGGGAGGCTGCAAGGCTAGGACAGGGATTAGACGAAGCTGTTTCAGCAGCAAGCTATATGTATATTTTCATCCCAACTGTCCTTATCTTAGACCAAAATGTTCTAAGAAGTTACTGCCTCCCCAGCTGAGGGCACTAGAGGCAGCCCTGCTCCACCTCACTGACAATACAACTGACAGCTTCAGCCCCCTCAGACAGATCTACCAGCTGAACATGCAGAACATTAACCAGCAGGGTGAAGGCAAAGCTGGAAGTGGAACTTCTCAACAAGTGACAACTAGACCTGCAAAACCTGTTAGTTACATTTCAATTTAATCAGAATGTAATCTGACACAGGAATGTAATCTGACACATGCAAGACATTTCAGAGGGATTCTTAGCCTTCACCTATTTAATATTGGGGGGAAGCTTTCAAACAAACAAACAGAGGGATTCTAATGTAAGTATACATTTTAACTCCAGAGTCATTAAAAGTACACATGTTCAAATCCCAAGGTGGACTGAAAACTGGTTGAATAGCCAGGCCCAGAGGGCAATGTTCAGTAGCACCTAGTTGGAGGCCAGTAACTAGCACTGTACCCCGGGGGTCAATAGTAGTCCAGTCTTATTCAACATCTTAATATGTTATGTTCACCTCTATCACTCTGAATTACAAATAAAAGAAAGGAGAAATGGCAGCTCATGTTCATTGCCACCCACAGACAGTGCCCCCATCCACTCCTGACAGTATGACATATGGTAAGGAAAAAGCCAACAGCATACAAAAGCAAAAAGGAGTAAAGGGATAGTATAAATCTGTGTCTCCTACCTCTGCTCGACCTTCATAATATGTTAGCATAGACTTTGTAAGTACAAAAAGCCTCTCTTTGTAGTTTAAGGGAGAAGTTCTCTTCTTCTGCTGTGATCTTTTTATCAAAATCTCCTGTAGGATAGTAGTATTCATTTCAGCCACTTGTCAACTCTGTTTCTAGCCATTGAATCTCAGTTCCTGTGAAGGTGAGAGGAAAAAAAAATCATTACAGTGCCTTTGGAGGATCATAGCTAGATATTTCTGTCGTAAACCAGCTTCTACTTATACATGAAACTATTGAACATACAGAAATCTGGAGTTCACACAAAGCATCTGGAAATTTACAGAAGTTAATTATTAGACAAGGAAGATGAGGCTTTGCTCAACTGAGGGCTGCACTGGCACGTTCCCAGGATGCCAAAAGCTGTATCTGACTGGGATAAAATAAGGGAGACTGCAGTCTACATCACAGAAAATTAGGGGTATACAGAATTCAACATGTCTCAGTGAAAGTGATTTCAAAAATTCACCTCAATTATACAAATTAAAATTTTCAGTCACAAGTGGTCATTTAGATGTTAATATGAGAACAGAATTTAACAGCTCATTTTTCAGAAAACATTAAGCACATGCCCTCTGTCTTCTATTTAGAAAGCCTTGATGCTGACCATCAACAACCTGAGTAATTTACTCCTGACAGTCCTGGTTTCTCAGTAATGTCAAACTGCTTTTCAGTTTTACACCGTGACAGGTATCTGAAGGAAAAACTTAGGAGTACATGAGAAAGAACACACCCACAGTTACTGGGTCTGCAAATATGGCTCCAGCATCCTGCTGGAGACACTGTCAAACAACCTTTCTGTTCTTTGCAATGATGCTGACTGCTCACTCATCTGCCCACTGCTGTTCTGACCTGCCACTCTGCCTTGTGCAGGTGCTAGTGTTCCTCCCCCTGGGCTGGGAAGCTAGCTAGGGAGGGGATCCAACCAGATGTTTCATCATGCAGCACAGACTGCTGCCTGCCCAGACTCAGCACACGAGGTGGCACGGAGGCAGGAATGAAAGGTGTGGGAGATGTTGTGGAGAAACTGTTCCAGAAACCTTTTTCCACCCATCACCTTTCCCTTTGCTAGCTTTCTGCCAAACGTGGCCTGCCTGGCCCCCACCTCAATCCCTGCTCCAAAGCTGGGGCACACCACAGGCACAGACTTTGACCACAGTTCTGTAGATCTCTGTACTAGTAGGAAATTTCCTACCAACCTAAAAAAAAATCTACTTTTTTCATTTCTCACAGTGCTTAATTTATGCAGCTATTTCTGATGGTGTATTTCAGAATTCTCTTGGGAAATGTATGTACATTTTCATCTGAGGGCAACTTAATCATGGACATAACAGTACACAGAAGCTTGAAAAGTCACAGCTGTCCTCACATTACCTTACTAAAGTGTAAATAAAATTAAATGCAAACAAAATCACTGTACTGCCTCTCCTTCTGCTTTATGACCAAACAAGTCACTAATTGTTGGGACAGTACATGAAATGACATCTTTTCCCTTACAGCCATGTGCTGATATGTTTCACTCCCTGTTTTGACCAACTCAACTCTCATATCCCACACTCCTTCCATTTCACACAGATGGATGTACCTGTTTGTTGCTTTAAAATATTTATTTTTTTTCTTTTTAAGGTACATCTCTGCATATACTAAAAAATTAATCTGTGGTTTACATGGAATTACAAAACAAAACCAGGTTAGGATGTATAAGTAAAGACCATCATAGGACTGGAAATGGTTATTATTATAAATAATCTCTTTGGTTTTCCTCTTCCTCCAATGTATGTACACACATTTTGTTGGTCATCTGTCTCACTGCATTCCTGGGAAGAAGACAGATCTTTTTCAATCAGTAATTGTCTTCAGTGCATTCTTTAATTACTAAAGCTGCCTAAATCTTATTTCCCTTCTAAAACTATTTTGGCAGTCTTACAGGTAATAGTGGAAGAATACTACCACGAACTGGAAATACAATCACTGTTCAAAGAGTTAAAAGTCAGTATTAATTTTCAGACCAGTTTAATGAACATGAAATTGCAAGGGCTCCCATCACAGGTTCTCCAAGACAAAACAATCCTTTTGATTTCTACTGTACAGTCTCTGTTGGTACTTAAAAATATTAATGCTCATCTTAAAAACTGTGATCTTGGAGATCCCCAGAGTTCTACACTAAAGAGCACAAGGAGGACTCAATAATAATTATAATTTCAAACCTCAATACTGATAATGCCAAAATATTTCATTTCTCTACCAGTCCTCTTTGGTCATATTAACATTATACAAGAATTAAAACAAAAAAACTTTTGACAAAAGCAGCATTAAAAAATAAACCCACNTCATTATCCCCTATGACCTTTCTGCCACATCTGCGAGACTTTCATGCTGCCACCCATGTAAACTTTTCACACTAATGCCTGCCAAGGACTTGCCCTGTTCCCTCTCCACCTTAGTTACATGATAACAAATAGGATCTAATTAGCAGAGATGCAGAGTACTCAGAATTCTGACTGAAATCCAAGAGTTACAGATTCTCAGCTTTTTATAAGGTGGGAAAACATCAAAAAAGTCTGAATCAACTTTCTCTGATCAGTCTTCATATTATACATTCACTTGCCTGGCCATGAAGTCACCAAAAAAAGCAAATTAAAACAACTGTTAAATCTGCTTAGTCAGTATCAGTCAAGATGTACAAAGTAAGGTTTTACTTGTAGACCAAGCTTCTTATGCATGGCACCTCTCCCAGTTTTCACTGGGGAAAAGTGAGGTACCAATTGATGAGGTAGCCCCAGCAGTTGCAACACTACCCATGTCCCCACTCCTCGTCCCTGTTTATTAAGATGAGTCACCATAAACCAGTCAGTAAGCACATGTAATATTCAAATGGTTGAATAGCTAGATGAAAGTTCTGTGGAAGTTCTACTAACATTTAAAAATATATAAAAATATATANACTGCTGTTCTGACCTGCCACTCTGCCTTGTGCAGGTGCTAGTGTTCCTCCCCCTGGGCTGGGAAGCTAGCTAGGGAGGGGATCCAACCAGATGTTTCATCATGCAGCACAGACTGCTGCCTGCCCAGACTCAGCACACGAGGTGGCACGGAGGCAGGAATGAAAGGTGTGGGAGATGTTGTGGAGAAACTGTTCCAGAAACCTTTTTCCACCCATCACCTTTCCCTTTGCTAGCTTTCTGCCAAACGTGGCCTGCCTGGCCCCCACCTCAATCCCTGCTCCAAAGCTGGGGCACACCACAGGCACAGACTTTGACCACAGTTCTGTAGATCTCTGTACTAGTAGGAAATTTCCTACCAACCTAAAAAAAAATCTACTTTTTTCATTTCTCACAGTGCTTAATTTATGCAGCTATTTCTGATGGTGTATTTCAGAATTCTCTTGGGAAATGTATGTACATTTTCATCTGAGGGCAACTTAATCATGGACATAACAGTACACAGAAGCTTGAAAAGTCACAGCTGTCCTCACATTACCTTACTAAAGTGTAAATAAAATTAAATGCAAACAAAATCACTGTACTGCCTCTCCTTCTGCTTTATGACCAAACAAGTCACTAATTGTTGGGACAGTACATGAAATGACATCTTTTCCCTTACAGCCATGTGCTGATATGTTTCACTCCCTGTTTTGACCAACTCAACTCTCATATCCCACACTCCTTCCATTTCACACAGATGGATGTACCTGTTTGTTGCTTTAAAATATTTATTTTTTTTCTTTTTAAGGTACATCTCTGCATATACTAAAAAATTAATCTGTGGTTTACATGGAATTACAAAACAAAACCAGGTTAGGATGTATAAGTAAAGACCATCATAGGACTGGAAATGGTTATTATTATAAATAATCTCTTTGGTTTTCCTCTTCCTCCAATGTATGTACACACATTTTGTTGGTCATCTGTCTCACTGCATTCCTGGGAAGAAGACAGATCTTTTTCAATCAGTAATTGTCTTCAGTGCATTCTTTAATTACTAAAGCTGCCTAAATCTTATTTCCCTTCTAAAACTATTTTGGCAGTCTTACAGGTAATAGTGGAAGAATACTACCACGAACTGGAAATACAATCACTGTTCAAAGAGTTAAAAGTCAGTATTAATTTTCAGACCAGTTTAATGAACATGAAATTGCAAGGGCTCCCATCACAGGTTCTCCAAGACAAAACAATCCTTTTGATTTCTACTGTACAGTCTCTGTTGGTACTTAAAAATATTAATGCTCATCTTAAAAACTGTGATCTTGGAGATCCCCAGAGTTCTACACTAAAGAGCACAAGGAGGACTCAATAATAATTATAATTTCAAACCTCAATACTGATAATGCCAAAATATTTCATTTCTCTACCAGTCCTCTTTGGTCATATTAACATTATACAAGAATTAAAACAAAAAAACTTTTGACAAAAGCAGCATTAAAAAATAAACCCACTGGTAATGTAATTGGTCAATGCCTACACATGGTTTCCACACTGAATTATTCCTGCTATGGAGATCTCTGCAGATTAGAACCAGTTTCCCGGGTCAGAAGATCAGCATTTGAATCTGAAAAAACCTGTTTTGAATGGGTTTTTTTCCAAGCCACATCTCTGCTTCTATAAATAAGGCTCAGGACAACTGAACCCTCACCTATTACTCTGAAAGTTCCTTTCCAAAACTGCAATACTTCACTGAGAAGCACCTTTAACAGCCACATTCACCTCTTACAAACCTATACAGCATTTCTTTTTCTTCAATACAACTTTTCTACACTTTCTCCTCTAAACGTTCAATCGCTTCCAGAACATTCCTCAGGTCATTAAGCTGTTATGTGACACTGTAATCTTGTTCCCAACAGCTGTGGGAGTTTCATGCTGCCACCCATGTAAACTTTTCACACTAATGCCTGCCAAGGACTTGCCCTGTTCCCTCTCCACCTTAGTTACATGATAACAAATAGGATCTAATTAGCAGAGATGCAGAGTACTCAGAATTCTGACTGAAATCCAAGAGTTACAGATTCTCAGCTTTTTATAAGGTGGGAAAACATCAAAAAAGTCTGAATCAACTTTCTCTGATCAGTCTTCATATTATACATTCACTTGCCTGGCCATGAAGTCACCAAAAAAAGCAAATTAAAACAACTGTTAAATCTGCTTAGTCAGTATCAGTCAAGATGTACAAAGTAAGGTTTTACTTGTAGACCAAGCTTCTTATGCATGGCACCTCTCCCAGTTTTCACTGGGGAAAAGTGAGGTACCAATTGATGAGGTAGCCCCAGCAGTTGCAACACTACCCATGTCCCCACTCCTCGTCCCTGTTTATTAAGATGAGTCACCATAAACCAGTCAGTAAGCACATGTAATATTCAAATGGTTGAATAGCTAGATGAAAGTTCTGTGGAAGTTCTACTAACATTTAAAAATATATAAAAATATATATATAAAATAAAAACACCAATTTTAAGTATCCCAGTAGTACCTTGTAATTTTGACTAAAATCTGTAGCTCTTCTAGAATTTTTTTTTATTCATTCAGATTAATTTTCTGATGAAGTTCATAATGTGTCCCTGCAAACATATGCAGTGGGGTAAGTGAACAGGCAGCACACTACCACTCTGGGTAGAGAGCAGAAACAGTGCAGAAGGAAGAAGAAAAGGAGAACTCCTTACCATGTTTTTTCTGCTCAAGTTGTTGTTGCTTTATCACAAAACTACAAACCAAGTTAGATGTGAATAATTAAATTACTATCCAGCACAGGCATATTTGAGTAATTACAAATCTGTGTAAGCAAGGACTGTAAAACCTGCTCTTGTGCTTCATATGCTAGAAAAGTCTTTTCACCCCACATCTTAGGTTGAAGATTCAAATTCCAAAAAATGAGACAATTGAATAAAAGACAAATGCTATTAATCCCTGTTGAAATGGTAAATTTTGCAGAAATACAAAGACAAAAAGAATACTTTAACATAACCTTGTCATAATTTTTAAATTGGAATTGAGGGGGAAAATACTGTCATGATATCTGAAATGTATCATATGACAGAGAAAGGAGAAGTAAATTATACTTGGATTTGGGTTTTTTCCTCCTCTTTTAAGAGCATACTCTCAGAAACCATTTCTGTCATTTGCAAGCTTTTTCCTTTATTTTTTATTTTTTTTAACTAAGAGAAAGGCAGTTTTGGGGTTCTACTTTGAAACAGCTTTCAAAACTATACCCAAAGATTTTCAAAACCCTAGTCTCTGATTAAAAGTCAGACAAAGAATCTCTATTGTGAGCTCCTGTAAGCAGTACATGCCAGTGACTAGGTATCCTTTCACAGCTTTATAGTGCACCTTCAATTCCCCCATCAATAAATTCTTTAGTAATCTGTTTTATGAAACAAAAAATACATTATTACCATCCACAACACAGGAAATGTGTTGGCATGGGCATGCTTTAATTTAAATTATTTACTGCTAACTTTGACTTAGCAACACTGAGAGATACCACACAATGGAAGGACTGATCAGTTCTCTTTATCCTCAACAGCTTCTTGTATTATAATTTGTTCCTCTAAATCTGAGTATTAGTAGCCTTTGCCTTCAATTTATTCAGAACTAAAACCTCTTTAGCCTTTATAAAGTTNACTTCACTGAGAAGCACCTTTAACAGCCACATTCACCTCTTACAAACCTATACAGCATTTCTTTTTCTTCAATACAACTTTTCTACACTTTCTCCTCTAAACGTTCAATCGCTTCCAGAACATTCCTCAGGTCATTAAGCTGTTATGTGACACTGTAATCTTGTTCCCAACAGCTGTGGGAGTTTCATGCTGCCACCCATGTAAACTTTTCACACTAATGCCTGCCAAGGACTTGCCCTGTTCCCTCTCCACCTTAGTTACATGATAACAAATAGGATCTAATTAGCAGAGATGCAGAGTACTCAGAATTCTGACTGAAATCCAAGAGTTACAGATTCTCAGCTTTTTATAAGGTGGGAAAACATCAAAAAAGTCTGAATCAACTTTCTCTGATCAGTCTTCATATTATACATTCACTTGCCTGGCCATGAAGTCACCAAAAAAAGCAAATTAAAACAACTGTTAAATCTGCTTAGTCAGTATCAGTCAAGATGTACAAAGTAAGGTTTTACTTGTAGACCAAGCTTCTTATGCATGGCACCTCTCCCAGTTTTCACTGGGGAAAAGTGAGGTACCAATTGATGAGGTAGCCCCAGCAGTTGCAACACTACCCATGTCCCCACTCCTCGTCCCTGTTTATTAAGATGAGTCACCATAAACCAGTCAGTAAGCACATGTAATATTCAAATGGTTGAATAGCTAGATGAAAGTTCTGTGGAAGTTCTACTAACATTTAAAAATATATAAAAATATATATATAAAATAAAAACACCAATTTTAAGTATCCCAGTAGTACCTTGTAATTTTGACTAAAATCTGTAGCTCTTCTAGAATTTTTTTTTATTCATTCAGATTAATTTTCTGATGAAGTTCATAATGTGTCCCTGCAAACATATGCAGTGGGGTAAGTGAACAGGCAGCACACTACCACTCTGGGTAGAGAGCAGAAACAGTGCAGAAGGAAGAAGAAAAGGAGAACTCCTTACCATGTTTTTTCTGCTCAAGTTGTTGTTGCTTTATCACAAAACTACAAACCAAGTTAGATGTGAATAATTAAATTACTATCCAGCACAGGCATATTTGAGTAATTACAAATCTGTGTAAGCAAGGACTGTAAAACCTGCTCTTGTGCTTCATATGCTAGAAAAGTCTTTTCACCCCACATCTTAGGTTGAAGATTCAAATTCCAAAAAATGAGACAATTGAATAAAAGACAAATGCTATTAATCCCTGTTGAAATGGTAAATTTTGCAGAAATACAAAGACAAAAAGAATACTTTAACATAACCTTGTCATAATTTTTAAATTGGAATTGAGGGGGAAAATACTGTCATGATATCTGAAATGTATCATATGACAGAGAAAGGAGAAGTAAATTATACTTGGATTTGGGTTTTTTCCTCCTCTTTTAAGAGCATACTCTCAGAAACCATTTCTGTCATTTGCAAGCTTTTTCCTTTATTTTTTATTTTTTTTAACTAAGAGAAAGGCAGTTTTGGGGTTCTACTTTGAAACAGCTTTCAAAACTATACCCAAAGATTTTCAAAACCCTAGTCTCTGATTAAAAGTCAGACAAAGAATCTCTATTGTGAGCTCCTGTAAGCAGTACATGCCAGTGACTAGGTATCCTTTCACAGCTTTATAGTGCACCTTCAATTCCCCCATCAATAAATTCTTTAGTAATCTGTTTTATGAAACAAAAAATACATTATTACCATCCACAACACAGGAAATGTGTTGGCATGGGCATGCTTTAATTTAAATTATTTACTGCTAACTTTGACTTAGCAACACTGAGAGATACCACACAATGGAAGGACTGATCAGTTCTCTTTATCCTCAACAGCTTCTTGTATTATAATTTGTTCCTCTAAATCTGAGTATTAGTAGCCTTTGCCTTCAATTTATTCAGAACTAAAACCTCTTTAGCCTTTATAAAGTTTTGATGGAATTAAAAATGAGCTAAAACTTAGTTTGGGACAAAGAAAAGCAAGGCACGAAACCCCCAACTTTGAAATATAAGGTCAAGTAGCAAAATCCAAAAGTTTTCTCAGTCTCCTGACCTTCTGCACACTCAAGACACCTGTCCTGCCTGAAGATAAAATTTTGAATATGTCATTGCCTCAAGCAATAGTACTGGCAGCAGAGGGTGTTCAGCTCTTGCATTGAATGCCATCTCCAACTAGCCACATTAGTTTTGTTAGTCAAAAGCTATTATGAGTTTATCTTGTGATCCCTGAAGACTAGAAAGCCACCTTCATTTGTGTATTGGAAATAAGCAAAACTCTCTGCCCACAAGTGGCAAAACTTTCTGAACCTGAACTTGATCCTTTCCTGCATTTATTGACTGCAAAGTGACATTGGTGTGACTGTAACATCTCCAAGCCTGTGCTGCTGCTGCTCCTTCAATGCCTGTGAAAAGTCTTGGTTGTTCTTCCATCATCATCTATACAGGTTAAAGTTTAATCCCTATGTTCATCCATCCCCTTCTCACACACAGTAATAATATGACATGAAAAGCTGATGGCTTATGTTGATGGGAAGGTGAGGAAGAGGTCTTCATGTGTAAATTATTATTCATATTTGGGGGTAGTTGTAATCCATCATGTTCATAGGAATGGTAATTAAAAATGTATGCAAAACCATAGAAAAAAAACCTTTAACAGTAAGAGAATCTCCAATGTTCTGTCAGTCTCATTTTTTTGAGACTTGAGAATATTAGAGTTGTGTGACCATAATATGGCTTTACATCTCTCCCTGCTCAGCCCATACACAACATTTAATGGTCACTGTTATTTCCATATTTATGTTATTAGCATTCCACTCCAGCATCCAAAAGTTAACACCTTATTTTTGCTCTAGATGATGAAATCTTTTGAGGTGACCTACCACAACTGTACAGTGCTTCCCACAGAAGAAACCCAATCTCATGTCTTCACAGGCAGAACTGACCCCTTCTACTGAAAGCCTGTGGTTTTGAGTTTGCCAGAAGTCATATGCAGTCTGACAAACTAAAATATCTTGTCAGCAGTGTTCACAGAGCTACCAGGCAAGAGTCTTGCATATCTGGTGGCCTTAGTGCACAGGCAGAACAAACTTTTACAAGAGAAACTTATCCACAGCTGGGCTTTCTGACAAAGCCTCCTGCAACAACCAGCAAAATCAGATGCAATTAAATTAGCTGCATTTTCATTATCACACATTTGATTCAAGCAAAGGAAGATTAAAATTGGACAAGGCAAATAAAATTAAAAAAAAATAAGAAAAATAACTTCACATTCCTTTTAAAGACATTTTTGCAGGTATTTTTCTGATTTTTGCATGAGGAAGCAGTGCTACAATGAACTTAAACAGCTGACTGAGAATGCTGTCTCTAATTATACATACTGCCCACTATGACACTTGTTGCCAT
>VYZU01028646.1:54072-120992 GCA_013401355.1 Ceyx cyanopectus
GCAAAATCAGATGCAATTAAATTAGCTGCATTTTCATTATCACACATTTGATTCAAGCAAAGGAAGATTAAAATTGGACAAGGCAAATAAAATTAAAAAAAAATAAGAAAAATAACTTCACATTCCTTTTAAAGACATTTTTGCAGGTATTTTTCTGATTTTTGCATGAGGAAGCAGTGCTACAATGAACTTAAACAGCTGACTGAGAATGCTGTCTCTAATTATACATACTGCCCACTATGACACTTGTTGCCATTTGCATGATGCCACACTGTTCAGCCAGGGATCAAATCCTAGCCCAACTAATATTTTTGTACACTGATATTTGATATTAACCCTTAGAATGTAGACAACAGATTTGCCTGGGTCTGAACTTCGTTGCTCAGGTTTATTTTGATTTCTAAATACCATATATAAAGCGCAGTGCAAATGGTAAACAACTTTTCTGCTGCCATCCAGCAGCTCTTACCCACTGTAGTGCCATCATCAGGACTTCAAGATGCTGTGAAGAGTTTGCAGCTGGCCAGATGAGGCAGAGCATAAAGAGATTTGTTTCCTCACTTCTGCAGCGTAAATATCTGGTGAAGAATATTAGTTTGATTTATTTGCACAAATATTACTGGCCTTCAGCTAACAGAGAAGAGATAAAAGATAAAGCATGAACAGAAGATGATGGTCAGGGTCTGAACTGGAGGAGGTATGAGCTATACTGGTCCTTCTTACACATGTACATACCTTCAGAAGGAAACATCTCTTTGTTCTAGAGTATTTTCAAAGTAAGGATAGATAGGAAAATGGAAGAACTATCTCCAAATCAGCTTGGCATGTGTTTGGAGGATCAGAAGCTCAGCTTCTAAATAGACAAGGGCTACTCCAGCATTCCCCCATTGGCCCTGCAGTGCTGTGTGGACACTCAGTAAAACACAACTGCTCTGGAGGCCTTTTTTCCTAAAAATCCCCTGCTGCTATGAAGGGAAGAGAAACAGTAACACCCACTCCTTAAAGAAACAAGCAAAGATGAGATTGGCAAAGGAAATGGGCGATGCTTGTGCAAAAATCTTTCCCTGCTTCTTCAGGAAGTCACAGATTTAAAGGGTTGAGAAATAAATGTTCTCTTAAATCACAGGCTGAACCTAAATTGATTCAGGAATCCTAAAGCTCACCAAAAAGAGGTCAATTGCTATTAGACAGAAAACTGCAAATCTAAGAAAAGCAAAGCAAATCTATGGGGAAAAGAAGATAGAAGAAAAAAAGCCCCAGAGGTCAACAGTGCCTAAGGCTATCCTACTTTTTAATTACACTGAAGGAGAATTCACTTTTTCCACAGTTGGTGTAACAGTTGGAAAAATAAACTCAATCTTAGGCAAACACATGACGTATTACACCAAAAATAAGCACAATTTATTTCAGTATTCAAGACATTGTATTTTGACACACTAAAGTACTGTAATACATACAAATTATTACTTGCTTTCTGTGCAAGGAGTGACTAATACTTCCTCAGTTATTTTTCTTTCCAAACACTAGTGATCTTTCTCCCCAAAACAACTCCTTGTTCTCCAGCTACTAAAGGACTTGCTCTCCAGCTACTGGGGTTAACCCTTTCTGCTCTGCAAGCACACATTGATAAGGAGCTGATACCAATACAATGACACTTATTTGGCACTAACTTGAACATGACCATAGTCTTGTTTTGTACTTTTGGGCTGATATCTCAAAGTGGAGAATGGTAGAAATAAGTCACCTATTAACCATCCAGCACCACCTCTTCTCTGGTCTCAATCCTATTCATTCTAGAGCCAGAACCAGTATCCTACAGAAATATTTCAGCACATAAAGCAACACTCAGCCTTCTAGATCACTACCAGTGATCATGTCAAAAGCTACCAAGAAAATGCAATGAGTGACTGAAGGAAAGCTTGAGCATTGACTCCTGATGGCAGAAAAGCAGTAGCAGCACTACCCTGCACTTGCACTAAGCACTACTCTGGAATTACTCATTCATGTGCATCTGCATGTGATCCTAGCCAGCTTGCTATTAGTTTCTCTTGCCTGAACTCCATGGTAAAACCACAGATGACACCAAGGATTAACATTTTCAGTCACTCATTCCTGGACTAACATAAAGTTTTCAAAGAATGCCATGGACTGTATTGGTTATAAGTATGATAAAGGCTTTATGAATAAAAAAAAAATGTGCAGTATCTCACAAGAGATATGTAGAAGTGGTCTCTAGGTACATCCCATTTGAAGTAGAAGCAGGCATCAAATATGGCTTCACCTCAACCACTCTCTGTCCCAAGCTACCCTTAAATGACCTGATATGGCTTTAAGACATTCTGTAAATATCAACTACATATTTGCTGTTTATTGCTAGGGAAGCAAGCTACTTACCTAACAATCTGCCACCTGCTTTTTGCACTTACGTTTTATTAACAAGAAATACAAAGAAATTTTACTTCTCCCCCCCCATTATGACTCTTTAATTCACATTCATTAATAGGGACATTAAAAAGAAAAATACACACTTGCATTAAAAACTGGTTTTAGATATAGAAACAAGCACCCACTAGACTGCATGGAAGCTGCACAGTAAGGAATACTGCAGTAATAAATGGGAATTTCAGGTGAAGACAAAGCTGTGAAGTTGACTCAGATGATGAACTTACTAGCCACAACTCATGCATTGTCCATTTCCCCTCAGTGTCTTTATTTTGAGGTAGTATTATAAGGGCACTTGTGGCTTTTTTTACACCTGGTGAGTGTCTGACTAGTCCCAAATCTTTCATACATACAGTGCTGATGTATCTGAAGCAGCAGGTCAGAACAGCCTTCTGCACACAAGGAAAAGACCCAGGGCAGCAAGTGGGGGACAGGAAATGCTGCAAGTTCCTGTTTGTCAAGGTTCCCCTTCATAATTTTCACCAGGATACTTTCCCTCCACTATGACACAAGCATAAGAGAGTTATTCTGAAGTGAACAACCCTTTGCATTTCAGCCAAGATCTCCTACTCCTGTTGCCACATCTGGCAACTCAGGGCTATGCATACCAAAGCAGTGGCATTACTAAGGTCAGTGCTCTTATCTTCTGATTCCAGACTTTTACTCTGTTATGTTGGATAGGTTACAAGGAAAATGTCACATAAATAAAAACCAAGACTCCCTCCCAATCATACCACACCCTCATTTCACTGAGATGGGACAACACAAGTCTTGGTATGAGAATTACTATCTAACTGCACTCAAAATTGTGCAAGTAATGCTACCAGACCAAATTTCATATTCTCAGGTTTTGTGCATAACTAGCTGACTTACTATTTGAAGGACTGTAATTACAGATGATTAAAGAAAACAAAGCCTTTCAGTTTTTGTGTTGCTATGTGCTTGAATCACTTGTATGTTATGATAGAGGTTAAAAATTAAAAACCAAAGATGTCTTCAAGTAGAATCCATATTTCTGGGTACTTTCTGAAGAGATACATGGAAGTGAGGGGCCTGTTTTCCTGAAGTTATTGAGGCAGATACCACAAAGGTCTACCTTAACATTTACAAAGCTCTGTTAAATAGTTACCAGACATCTAGTAATAAAGACATCACATACAGGACTGAAAAATCCAGGCTGTGACCTTGAAAAATTTATTCTTCACATAGAGTGCAGACAAAGTAACAAGGAATACCGAAGGATTTTGGTTTCACTCATGTCAAGACATAAGTATTAATTCAGGGGAAAAATTTCTCACTGTATCCGAAAATAAACATAAATGAGGCAATGCTGTGGTTTCATGTTCTCTCTTTCCTCTTAGCCCTGAAAGGTTGTGTGTGAGCATCTCTAGAGAAGTGTCCTGTTATCTCTGCTCCCCTTGATGTCAGTCCTCAGATGTCAGGGTGTTTCAGCTGTTGAGAGCTGAACAGGGAATGAGAGCAGTTTCCAGGTGTCACAAGACATTTATCTTAAGGAACAGCATCTTAAACTCTCTTTGAGACATCATGAAATACAGTCATTAATGGTTCAGGGTATCTTACTCCACTCTGATGATTTACAATGAGATAAGGATATTTCAGAAAGGGCATCACCAGAAGTNAAAAGCAGTAGCAGCACTACCCTGCACTTGCACTAAGCACTACTCTGGAATTACTCATTCATGTGCATCTGCATGTGATCCTAGCCAGCTTGCTATTAGTTTCTCTTGCCTGAACTCCATGGTAAAACCACAGATGACACCAAGGATTAACATTTTCAGTCACTCATTCCTGGACTAACATAAAGTTTTCAAAGAATGCCATGGACTGTATTGGTTATAAGTATGATAAAGGCTTTATGAATAAAAAAATGTGCAGTATCTCATAAGAGATATGTAGAAGTGGTCTCTAGGTACATCCCATTTGAAGTAGAAGCAGGCATCAAATATGGCTTCACCTCAACCACTCTCTGTCCCAAGCTACCCTTAAATGACCTGATATGGCTTTAAGACATTCTGTAAATATCAACTACATATTTGCTGTTTATTGCTAGGGAAGCAAGCTACTTACCTAACAATCTGCCACCTGCTTTTTGCACTTACGTTTTATTAACAAGAAATACAAAGAAATTTTACTTCTCCCCCCCCATTATGACTCTTTAATTCACATTCATTAATAGGGACATTAAAAAGAAAAATACACACTTGCATTAAAAACTGGTTTTAGATATAGAAACAAGCACCCACTAGACTGCATGGAAGCTGCACAGTAAGGAATACTGCAGTAATAAATGGGAATTTCAGGTGAAGACAAAGCTGTGAAGTTGACTCAGATGATGAACTTACTAGCCACAACTCATGCATTGTCCATTTCCCCTCAGTGTCTTTATTTTGAGGTAGTATTATAAGGGCACTTGTGGCTTTTTTTACACCTGGTGAGTGTCTGACTAGTCCCAAATCTTTCATACATACAGTGCTGATGTATCTGAAGCAGCAGGTCAGAACAGCCTTCTGCACACAAGGAAAAGACCCAGGGCAGCAAGTGGGGGACAGGAAATGCTGCAAGTTCCTGTTTGTCAAGGTTCCCCTTCATAATTTTCACCAGGATACTTTCCCTCCACTATGACACAAGCATAAGAGAGTTATTCTGAAGTGAACAACCCTTTGCATTTCAGCCAAGATCTCCTACTCCTGTTGCCACATCTGGCAACTCAGGGCTATGCATACCAAAGCAGTGGCATTACTAAGGTCAGTGCTCTTATCTTCTGATTCCAGACTTTTACTCTGTTATGTTGGATAGGTTACAAGGAAAATGTCACATAAATAAAAACCAAGACTCCCTCCCAATCATACCACACCCTCATTTCACTGAGATGGGACAACACAAGTCTTGGTATGAGAATTACTATCTAACTGCACTCAAAATTGTGCAAGTAATGCTACCAGACCAAATTTCATATTCTCAGGTTTTGTGCATAACTAGCTGACTTACTATTTGAAGGACTGTAATTACAGATGATTAAAGAAAACAAAGCCTTTCAGTTTTTGTGTTGCTATGTGCTTGAATCACTTGTATGTTATGATAGAGGTTAAAAATTAAAAACCAAAGATGTCTTCAAGTAGAATCCATATTTCTGGGTACTTTCTGAAGAGATACATGGAAGTGAGGGGCCTGTTTTCCTGAAGTTATTGAGGCAGATACCACAAAGGTCTACCTTAACATTTACAAAGCTCTGTTAAATAGTTACCAGACATCTAGTAATAAAGACATCACATACAGGACTGAAAAATCCAGGCTGTGACCTTGAAAAATTTATTCTTCACATAGAGTGCAGACAAAGTAACAAGGAATACCGAAGGATTTTGGTTTCACTCATGTCAAGACATAAGTATTAATTCAGGGGAAAAATTTCTCACTGTATCTGAAAATAAACATAAATGAGGCAATGCTGTGGTTTCATGTTCTCTCTTTCCTCTTAGCCCTGAAAGGTTGTGTGTGAGCATCTCTAGAGAAGTGTCCTGTTATCTCTGCTCCCCTTGATGTCAGTCCTCAGATGTCAGGGTGTTTCAGCTGTTGAGAGCTGAACAGGGAATGAGAGCAGTTTCCAGGTGTCACAAGACATTTATCTTAAGGAACAGCATCTTAAACTCTCTTTGAGACATCATGAAATACAGTCATTAATGGTTCAGGGTATCTTACTCCACTCTGATGATTTACAATGAGATAAGGATATTTCAGAAAGGGCATCACCAGAAGTTTGGCTGCCACAATCCAGTCCCATTGAGGTAAAAATTACAAGGGGTAAAGTTAAAACACCTCAAAGACAAGACAGTCCTTTATGGCTAGGTCTCAGGTTTTCAAAGGGAGTTAGTTTCAATGCAAGAAATCCAGAAAAATAACAAAAATGAGGGAATTTTGCTACTTGCCCATGATTGTATGTTAATCTAACAGTGTTTTGAGAGTGTCTTGTTGGGAAGAGAGAGCCACTGTGACAGCAGAGGAGCCACCTGCAGCTCCTGATACCACACAACCTTTGTCATCCTCTCAAGCTCCCCTCCCTCAAGCAGACCCTCACAGCTCATCTGGACACTGGAACTGTAAATATGCCTCCTCCCAACAACCAGAACTGCTCCCTTCAAGCAGCACTGAGGATGAAGGAGATCACCTAAGCTGAAAGTCTCGTGTCAGCTTTCAGCACTGAAGACAAGTTGATCTCCACACCCTATGATGACAAAGCAAATTAAAACAGCCCAACCATCCACGGTCCAAATGAGACAGAGGCCTGATGGGTAAAGAAAACCACATGTGGCTACATAATTAAACAGACCTCATAACACTTCACGCATTAGTGAGCTGAAATGAAGTTGCACTGACAGTTTTGAACCAGCCACTCTCAACATTTGAGAACTAGATTTCATGTTAAAAAAAAAAAATAAAAGCTCTTTTAAGCATCTTCACTGGATACAGTTACACAGTTTAGGTAGATCCCAAAGTATATTTAAGATTATCAGTTTAGAGGTTCTCCCATAGGACAGAAAAAGCAGTCCATTCAGCTCAACTCACTTGATATGTTTAAACAGCATCTCTCAATTTGGGTCACACAGTCTGAGGTGGGACAGGCCCCCCTCTCTTCTTCTCCCACCGTGGCACTGGGAATGGCTGCAGTTTACAACTTTGACTGGGAACAGATGCTTGTAACTGGGGAGTGGGAGAATGCACACACACAATCATTCTTACTGCCAAGAAATGGAGCTTGATGGTGTGATCTAGGACATCCTGCAATTCACTGGACAAGCAAAAACTCTGAGTAGGGAAGGGGAATATTTTGTTTTTTGTTTTATAAGCATAAATGGTCAGGAATCAGTCCCAGTCTAACGTGACAAGGGACAAGATGCTCTCCAGCAAGGCAAGGTCCCAATGTCCTGCCCAGACCCTGGTTCAGAAGGGAGAATCCCACTTCCTGCACCACATAAAGCCATTTTTTTCTGCCCCACATTCAAGTAGAAACAAGGCCTTGATCAAAAGCTTCATATGATTTAATGAGGTTGCAGCTCATAATAGGCACAGGGCTTAACAAAACCCTCCTGACAGGAAACTCAGCTGTGACCTACTTGAACATACATGAAGTTCTACCCTACATGTGACAGTGGTATCCATTCATATGTCTACTGGTAAGAGAAATATGAATGAGGAAAAGCAGGAGTGCCAAGAAAGCATTCACACGGGTCCCACATACCTCAGCACAATGCAATTTTAAAGGGAATTTTTTTCCTACATTTGTTTTGTCGCATAGGATTTTTACCTTAAGAGCATCATCAGCTGTCAGCCAGACTTGGATCTCCCAGAGCAACTCATCTCTCTGCAGCAGGCTCCAAAAACCATCTCTTCTGCCCACAGTAGCAGGCTGGACCATGCCAAGCAAGGCATGAGCTTTACTGAAGCACCCAGAATACAGGAGGGATTCATCCAATGAAGATGCATCTTTTCATCAACGTAATTTTCCTCCTAAATACTTAGGTATTGTCAAAACAAAAAACAGACCTACTCCCAGAAGGCTTCTGCTACTCTTCTACAGATTTCATGATCCCATCTGAACACAGCAGCCACTTCATACCACTTGCAAGGAACAGAATTCTCCTTACTCCATCCTACTTCTGTATCTACAAAATTGCAAAATCCTGCTCCCCTCCCCTCAAAGCACCTCCTGTGATGATACTTGTCTCCCTATGTGTAAAAAAAATTTTTTTCAAGTTATTATCCCATATATTAGATATATCCCACATGGTATTTTCCCTTTCTCTGAATCACAGCCCATGTGGCTGAGCTGGGGCAGGAGATGACTGAGAACTGCCAGAGCTTTAGTGGCCACGTGGCAGTGATCAATCACAAGCCTCTGCTCCCCAGTTCCTCTTCTACTATGTCAGACAAAGGGCAGAGGTGTCCACCCAAACACCAGCTTCCCTCATCTACACACTGGTTTCCCAACTAACCCTTTTTCTTTTAGAAAATACACTTAGAAAATCAGACCAGAAGAGGAGAGAATGGTTCTCTGCCTGAGGGCCAGCAGACCAACTGGGGATTTACCTTTAGAAATAACACCCTCCATTAACAAAAAATATATTTCTTGAAACCTGATTGTCCTTTTGTTAAATTGCAGGTGCAGTTTCACTGGTTTCAAGAGTTGTGCCCCTTTATATCAGTAATATCTCGTGATAGCATGAAGGGTCAAGAGAATCAGGATAAATTGGGCCAATCTCTCTGTAGTGAGGAGATGGTTTGTCAGGCTGAAATCAATTTAAAGAAAGTCCTTCTGTGACATTTTGTGTAACAGAAGAATCTGTGGCAGGTCATTTAACGAACACCATCACTAACTTCCACAGTACAACAACTAACTGACCACTGCTGTCACTTTTTAGCCAAGGTATTAGTAATTCTGTACAAACCAATGCATCTACAGAATAATAAAAATACCTGTAGCACAAATCCAAAAATATATCATATGTCTTCAGGAGCATATATGTTCTTTGAAATTAAAAACAAACAAATAAACAAACAAACACCACCTCAGGCCTTCTTCTCCACACTAACCCTTACTCTACTCTGTCCAAATACTACTTTCCACATCTTTGATCTTTATACTGCTATTTTTTTAAAATTCTATTTCTGCAGGGAAGCCACTGTAGACTGCTACAACTAATTCTTTGGCATACATAAACTTGTCATTTTTTAAAGTACAGCTTCAAGTACAGCAACAAAAAGTTAATAGGTCACTGTGAAAAGTCAAAACAAGCAGTAGAAAAACATCTTAGAGGTCAATGGTTAACAGGAGCTAAAGGCACTTTTTCCATTATCTTTGCATTGACAGCAGGAAGAACAGACTTCCATTGTATAATAACCAGAAAAAGTTTTCCATATCCGAGATATAAATATTTGTTTGAAACTTACACCATGCTGCACCTTATCTTGTGTATCCAGTTTATAACCTAACACAAAACAGAGGTAACTAAATCTACAAGTTGCACCTACACTTGGCAGAGGTGAAGACTTTTCTTGATGCTTCCAAGTAATTCTGTTAAAGTAACCACTTCCTAATGATTTTAATTACAGGATACCACACTATCACAGCATTTCTGAGTACAATGTTGTTTCAGGGCAAGATGAAATAATATGCAGCTGATACTGTTTTATCAGCTCTATATTTTTCTGCCTTTTTAGCCAATGTAGGCATCCAGCCAGGTTACTGGATACATTGCCATGCCAAATTCACAATACTGAGCCCACAGATAAAGATTAAAATGTGACTTAATTTAGGACATAATTCTAGCTGCCTCACAATCAACGGTTTTAGAAGATATAAAAGATTTGTAAAATTCTACATTTTTCTATATAAATAATAATATATATATTAATTTATATTATATATAAATTCTATTTTTTTTTAAAAGGTGGTGCTTCTATAAATACTAAAGGTCTAATAAAATCAGTTAAGAACTAGAGTTACCTCACAACAGAGGTCTAACTGGCAATATATTTTAACTACGTGAATTCCAAATCATTGTTTTTTCTTTTCACATCTGTGATATTATCTCAAAAAAAAAAAAGAAAAAAAGGAGGGAGTAACCAGGTGCCAAATCCAACCACATACAAACACCTGTTTTCAGTGGTTTCGGAAGGTAAGCTCACATAGAAATAATTTGGTTCCAAGTGCACATAATATTCATCAGCAGTTTACCAGAACACATAAAACATCCTTTCATTGAGGACTAAATGCAGAAATATATTTGATTATTTCACCATGGCATGTAATTTCCAACCAATAAAACGTAAAATAAACCCAAGAGAAATATGAAGATGATCATAGGAGAGTCAGGCAGCAAATGGGCTCCTTACTGCTGTAGTTCTCTTATAAACCATGACATCCAAAAGGCTGTGAGCAGCACTGTGCCCACCTACAAAAGGAGCACCCATGGAATAAGGACACCTAAAGTGCTTCTCTCTTCTGCACATGTGGCATGGCCTGAGCAACACTGCTGCTGTGCTGAATGAGGAGCATATGCAAAATCACTCTGGGTACACCCTCCAGTGTCACTGACAGCCTATTGATGCTGTTTTCTGATAGCCCAAAATACCCTTAATATTTATATAGCAGCTGGGACAACTCATCTTCCAGTCACTGTAGATTTCCGAGAAATTAAACAGCAATGTTTTTACCCTTTAGCTATATGATAGCAAAGGTGAGATGGTCAGATCGGGCATCAGCACATTTACTCTAAAATGAGAGCAAACGTTCCAGAAACAAGTATTTGCAAGGTGCCTTTTTATCTGCATCTCTGCTAAGGGGAGTTTTTCCACCTATAAAAGCTACTCTCACTTTTGTCATAGAACAATACTAAGTATTTCAGATCATCATTTGTCACAGTAAGAGAAACATCTGTCTTTTCATGTAGAGAGCACACAGCTAAATGGTCAGTTTACGAGTTAAATAACGATCGTCTCCAACTCTTAGGGACGCAGAAAGGAAGCCCCGTGGGAAAATCACCTCGCAAATCCAGTCACCCACTGCATGAGCTACAGGTACCCGGCACCAGGCTGCCTAAGACCATTCACTGCCAAGAAAATGACCCCGCTGTGGGTCAGAAAGCGGGGGGAATTATTAAGATGACTGAACTCACACACAGGGCCAACCGCGCCTTGAGACGAAGCGGAACCGTCTTAGTAACGCACCGCGGCTGCACAGATCTGAGGCTCAAAGTTACATCAACAAGGAAACAGCAGCTGGTAGCTTCACACTGCCTTTGGCAGCCGGGGCTACAACCCCTTACATTACACAAACTGTAGAAAAACTTAAGCAGAAGTTTAAAACGCAGCTTTTGTCGTAACTGCGATTACGGATCGTCCGCCGCTCGGACGCCGAGGCAGAGCAGCCTCCTGGCGAACACGCTCCGAGCTGCGAGCAGCGGCTGTCGCTGGGTGCGCTCCGTGAGCTCCGTGAGCCGCCATCCCCACCCCCCCCGGGACAGCGTTCCGCGGCTCCCCCCGCTCGGGGCAGCCCCGGTCGGCGGCGGGGTGAAATCGACTCCCCCGGTCTCCTTGCGGAGACGAGCCCGCTGCTCGCCAGCCCCAGCTCTATCTTACCTGGCTGTGCCGGCCGCCGCTGCGGAGGGGAGGTGGAAGGAGAGAGAGAGGGAGGGAGGGAGGGAGGGAGGGAGTCACCGCACTGCCCTGCCCCGCTTCGGCCCGGGAAGGGGGTGGCGGCCGCAGCGCCTCCTTCTCTCGCTCCCTCCAAGCGCGGCTCCCCGCGGAGCAGCGGCGAAGGAAGCGGCGAGGGCGGCCCCTCAGCCGGAGCCCGGAGCCCGCCCCGCCGCGCTCTCATGGGCGCCCTCTGCGCTCGGGGCAGCTGCGGGACGGCCAGAAGGTGAAGGGAAAAGGGGACTCGCATCAAACAAACCCGGCAGGAGCTGCCCGAGAACGTGGAGGTGAAGTAAACGGCAAATCATCAGCGCGGAGCAGAGTTCAAGCTCTACCTCGAAATCGAGGTGAATCTAGGTGGTTTGCACCAGCTGGCTTTAAAACGTGTTTAACCAGTGATTTAGCTCAGGTGCTTCTCGACCCAAACCGCACTGATGAGCCATACTGGGCTGCAGGTGGGCTACAGCGAAGGGGTGGGCACGGGGCTTCTCTACCTCGAGCAGGCTGTGCAGCCTGAGGCTGCTCCCGAGTAACACCATCCACAGATCTGCTCAAATCCAAGTGGCCCCTGGGGTCACAATGCCTTCCTTCATGTGTAACCGTGTATAACAGACACATTCAGACCCCAAAGTTCAGGCACTCATCTACAGACAGTGCCTTTTTGCGCCCGTCAGGAGTCTGTGCTGAACTTCACACTCAGGGTCTATAGTGAGATGTCAGGATGTCACCCAGGCTGTCTTCTTTACATTCTTCCCTCAGCCCACCCTTACCTATAGAAACTGTCAGTCTGCAAAACCTCATTGAGAGAAAAAGAGCTTTTATAGTTCAGTTGAGATACATCTCTTATGTTTCTAAATGTCAGCGTGGAGGAAAGTAAGCAGGGTCTGTGCTGCTTGCAAGTGAATTGTTTTGTTGTGACTAGTGCGTAACAGCTGGAGCAACACAGATGTCTTTCTGTTCAGCTTGGAGGAAATTACTTACAGAGTCTTTGTTTTCACTTGGGGGATTTCCTCCAACTTGTGCTTTTGGTGCTGTGGGCGCATATCCCGGGCCTGTGACACTACTTCTGAGCCCAGGGAGTCACAGGGCTGCATCCCTAGCATGTGGGATGCATCTGGTATAAACGTGGGCAGTCCCCTCGTGAGGCCACTTCATGGTGACCAGTCCCATTGTCCTGCTTTCACCATCTTTCCTCCACTCTGTCTCCACACGTTTGTAGTAGCACACATTCAGGTCTCCATGCAGACCTCCTTAATAATTACCCCTGAGACTTCACCCCAGAGCTGCAGCAGCAGCAAAGGAACAGCAAAGCACATACACATGCTCGGTGTCATGTGGTTATTGCCATGCTGAAAGGTGTCCTTACATCTACTGATCAGGAGTTCACTTTGGTGTTGATTGGTCAACTAACAGAGCATTTGTGGATCACAAAGTTTTTTTGCAAGCTTTATGATGCTTGTCTGTTCTCAGTCTTAAAAATGTTCTCTTTTACTCCCACCTTCTACCATAATGACGTATAAAGACATCAACCAGACAGAGGAATCAAAGTAAGCAGAAGACTGCTTCTAAGGACAGAGATATGCCTCTGAGGGACTGAAGAGGGTTGTTTACTGCTTGAAGGTTCTGACTAGCTGTGCTTGCCTTGAATTGTAACTGCTCTGGGCTGGATGGCAGCTATGAGAGCAAGGAAAAGAGCTCTGCAAAGGCCAGGTGTCAAAGGATGAGGACGTGCTTAGCAACCTTCTGGAAACTTTCTCCTAAACACACACAGAGCACCTTTGTTGAAGAAGGGCTCAAATGCACTCAAAAGCTTTGGGAAAGCTTTGGCAAAAACTTTGGGAAAATTTTCCAAAAGCCTTGGGAAAAAGGCTTCATTTTGAGAGACAATCCCTGCACAGTGACAGGGTTTACAGAGTTACTGGGGAAATGAGTTTTCATTTTGCAAGGAGGGTTTTGTTTTCCTCCTGTACTTCATAGATAGCTAAAAGTGCCCATCAACAAAGCTCTATGTCCCTAATGTATTTAAAGAACAAAAGCACTTTTCAAACATTAAGCTTTTTTATACATCTATATAAATGTTACAGATAGGAGGGGGCTAAGCTTTCTATTCAGGAGAATATGTTGCATTCAGGGTTAAAAAAAAAACGACTTTGGAGAAAAAGCAGCAAGCTGGAAGCAGAAGTTATTTCATTTCCCTAAAATTTCACATGCAGAAATATCATGCAAATATGAGGAATGCAAAAAGGAAGGGACAAGAAGAGAGAAGCATCTCTACTGGTCTCTTTGTCATGGAGAGGCTCTTCCTCTTTTTCCTTTTTATGCCTGTCAAACCCTCTTTATCCTATCCAGCCCTTCTTCATTTCTCAGAGGCTTCTGGGAATTCAGCCACCAATCATTTCCTCTGTTTATTTCTCCTCCTTCACTTGCTGTGGTCAGAAATTAAAGTAATTCTTCAATGTCTGGTTTCCATATCAGCAAATGTGCTGCTTTTGCTTTCTCCAGAGCTTTTTCCCCAGTTATGAGAGATTTTGGGAATGATAATTACATTACACCACTGAAAGTAACTCTAAACAGTGGAGTGTAATATAGACCTACCATAAAATGAAAAACAAACTGGGGAGATACTTTATCACACATTTAGGTGGTAGTTACATATTAGAAGTAAAATTGACAATAATCTGTAAGACACTTTAATACAGTTACTGATGTAAGAATCAGAAGATAAAAGGAGTGTTCATCTGCATTATTTAGTCTCCACAAACACATGCATACACACCTTTAAAGCTACTGGATCCAGAGGCAAAAGCCTTTGTTAAACTTCTTTAATAAGTGGTGGAGCTGCTTGACCACAATGACTGGTGTAATCACATAACAATGTGTTTGCCAAATCTTTCTCTTCCCTTTCTGATGCTGTATAACACTGCAGTGCAACTTGCTGTAACCCAGGGAGTTAGTTATTCAGATTAGATCCCTATCTTCAGTACAGTGCAACCTAATTTGAGTGGTGGCTTGATGTGCTAGTGTAATAAATAGTGTAATAAAATGGCAGGAAGTAATGCATGGAAGAAAAAAATCATGGAAGAGAAATAGATTTATTTAATTTAATAAATTATTTGCCCATTTCACCTCCCATAGAGGGTTAGTGCAATGGCACTGGGGACCACATTGAAGTTCCTGATACAAAGAATAGCTTCCCAAAAATGCAAGGATGTGGAATAGGGGGTTGGATTGCTCAACTGTGGTGGTTTTCAAGTTTGGGATGTCTGGGCCTCTAAATACTTCTTAGAGGACCCATGGGAGGTAACCAAGAAGAGTCACACTTCATTCAGTAGGATCCTCTCTCTAAGCATCCTTAGATCTGAAAACCACTGCCCTGCCAGCTTAAGAGTGGTGTGGGGAAGTGTGGACTATCTGCAGCATGCAGCTACCAGAAGCCCAGAGGAAAAATTGTGTTTAGGTGACAATGCAGGGCAGCCTCAGACACTATGATAGAACCATACTTGATTTAGAAGCTGAAAAATAAACTTGATTGAAGAGGCACTCTTAGGATCCAAAAGCAAGTTTGACCTTCAGATACAGGTCACAGAGCAAAATTAATCAATGGGTGTGGGGGCTGCAGGGAACACATTCTGAGCTCAGCAAAACTGGAATTTTACGGCTGGCTTTAGTGGAGTTACACCAAGTTTATTGCAAGAATGCTGAAATTAGATTATTTTTTGGTCAGGATGTGGTCTGTTTAGCTAGAATTTACTACTGAAAAGTAGGTAGTCAATGTGTAATTTTAGCTTGGCTCACGTGAGACTCTGTGTAGGCTTAGAACACAAAGCAAAAATGCAAACGTAGCTTTTCTCCCTCAGGAGACAAGAATACTGTTCCATTTACAAGAGGTTTGTATCATTGTGTTTCATAACCATGTTACACTGATTTCATTAGAAGAAGTAGCTGAGCCACTTTGATTAGAAAAATTTCGATGTCATGTCCACCCACAGCTGTGGTCTTGCTGAAAACAATTCTACATCTCTGTTGTTAAAATTGAGGGGCAGTTAGGGAGCCTCAAGTGGACAAAGAGGACATTTCCACTTCATGCTTATTCTTGCTTTCTTGCAACCTCCTTTAATTTAAGACTAAGCCTGATCTTGTTCTGTTTGAAGTCCAGATTTTTAACAGTTTTTCAGACCCAACAAGGGCAGCAAAGATCGTGCTTAATAGATGTGCACATGTATGTGCATATCTAGACACAGAAATACAGACACGTGCACACACAATTTGTTATACACCTATTGAAATACAAGTGAAACCAATGCAATCATTCTGAGCTGCAGAAATACAACAGTATGGACAATGGACAATAATCCTACCCTTGCCAAATTAGTACCCCCTGCTTCTCCATTGGGTTCTGTTAAAAATCCATTATTTTTCAGATAATTATTTAGCTATCACTGCTTAGATGCAGGAAAACTCAATAGTGATGAGCACTTTTTGTGCATGATCTTTATTTTTTTTAATAATAAAATTTTCTAGAGAAGCCCTAATGTTTATTCTCAAAATTTTCTCGCCAAGCTTCTTATGAGAAAGGAAGAACACTAAGTCCCTTGCCTTCATGTGTTTCTTTGTTCTAGCACACAGCCATGTCACTGGTAAGAGTTGCTTGTGCCATGACTACGAGTGAGTGGCCTGATCCATTACTATCTAGCCTCACATTTGGCTTGTAAACAATAGTAGGAACTGAGCCCATAGAAAAAATCTCACTCTCATCAGCCTGACACATTGTTTGAGCTGGGAAATGGAGACAAACTGCTACATTCTTTGTTAAAAATAAGAGGCCTTTGAATTTTCCCCCTACTCTGAACTTTCCACAAAGGGAAAAAAATGACTTTTGTCATTTTGGCACATCTTTTGAAGTCTGAATATAGCTTAGCTTTTATGCAGGGCTTTCTTAAAAAAAATGGTGCAGCACAGGGTCACACTCAGACCTGTTAATAAAAGTGCAAAATGTGTCTCACTGCACCAGGTACCAGCATCCTACCATGCCCTAACCTGGGGGCTTGGTTGTCATGAGTGCAAGATAGTGTCACTGCAGGTACCTCAGCCCAAGGCAGCTTCCCTCTCCTGGAGGAAGCCTAGACTTGGTTCATACTTACCTCTAGAGCAGCACTGACTGCAGCTACACCTGGGCTGAACCTGCCCCAGCTATTCTTTTGATTTTGCATCCTCCATAAATCCCTCACAATGAGCGACTCAGCTTTTCCATCAAGCAACAAAGGCATTTCAAAGGTCACAGCTCATTGGTGCACTCCAAAGATTGTTTCAAGCTGCAAGTGATAAAATCAGATCAGTTAAACTGTGTGTGTACAAAGGACAATACTGCAAGGGGCCAGGAATATTTCTAGAGAAGGAATCATATAGAAGTTAACTTCTAATAAAATATATGTGCTGTCTTGAGCTTGTTATTGTCAAGCCCTCAATAAAGGGATTTTCTGTGATGTTAACTACATATTCAGACTGTTTTGTTTTGTTTCAATTTTGGTAGAGAAATATCATTAATTAAATTGACTCCAAACTCAAATCTTCCCCACCTCTGTTTTCATGGCAACCCCACAGGCATAGACCTTCCCATGGATTTGTACTATTTGGTGTACTTCAAGTGAAGCACTTAGTAAACAAAAGTCTTAAACAAAGATCTTAAAATATAAAAGAGATAATGAAAGAAACACAATAGGAAATACAGCAAAATAGCAAAATAATAGAATATATTCCTCCTAATTTTTTTGTTTCTAAATAGAATTTCCCCAGTTTGCCCTTCATTCACAAACTCTGTAATACTCTTGCAGTAGGGAATGTAATGATGGTTCTTGTGGACTTCAGCAATAAGGTATGCACTTAATTAGGCATTGAGAAACATGCTCTGGGAAACAAATTAATTTGAATTTTCTTTTCATTTCCCTGTAGAGTCTTTCCTTTAGCTCATCTGAAGTTGATGTCGTTGAAGTCACCAACTCAGCTCTTCCCTGAAGCTAGCTTCTTTAGATGAGCAGCAAGAGACTAGAATGAAAGGCACTAGGAAAAGCAGCAATGTAAACAGGAATGTTTTGCTCAATCCTATGTATTATTTGTTGGTTTACCACTGTTGGTAAAATAAGCAAATAAAGAAAAACCCAAACAAAAAAAAGAAACAAAGAAAAACCAAACCAAACAACCCGTGGCACTGTGATAAACAATAATATTGATGTTGAAGAGAAAAGCAGTGAAATGTTGGGACTGGTTACACTGTTAAGATTTACTTTACAGCATCCTCCAAAACCAAGGAATCTCTTCCAGCATGGAATGAGCAGGGATTCCTCTCCAAGTGCTCGCAGAATCTGGGCAAGGAGCTGTCAGTGTGGAGGCCAGAGCATGTAGATACCTGTGGTCCCTAGCACAGCACAGCTACAGCAAGAGCAGTCCCACCAGAAACTCTCCACACGCATTTGTACCGTGTCGGGAACACCGCCCCAGAAAGGAGCCCTGATCCTCCAGAGAGGTGACCGAGGCCCGTTGACCTCAAGTCGTCTGGAAGAGTCTGTCAAGAGCCCTGGTGCATAATCTTCTCCGCGGGAAGGCTGAGCCCTGGTGCACAATCTTCTCCGGGGAAGGCTGCGCTGAGTAGGAGATTGTGACTCGGGCACAAGGCGGTGTCACTAGATGGCGACAGACACCTGCTGTACTCTGCGAAACAGCCAAATGCTTCCTCGAAAAGAAAAAAACCCAAGAAAACACTAGTTTTTCATAATACAGCCATATGCCATTAAGCAAGGAATGTGTTCTTGTTTTGCCTCTAGACTCAGGTACAGAGGTAGTATCTCAGTAGTATCTCAATAGTATCTCAGGCTTCTTTGGTAGTTCTTTTGTTTGCATTACAGTATTTGCATTACAAGCCACTTGGGTTTAAATTAGATTTCGACTGGACATCAGGAAGAAGTTCTTTACCTTGAGGGTGGTGGCCGGGCTTCCCATGGAGGTGATTGAGGCCCCATCTCTGGAGCTATTCCAGGGGAGGTTGGCCAAGGCTCTGAGCAGCCTGGTCTAGTTGAGGGTGTCCCTGCTCACTGCAGGGGGGCTGCACTGGATGACCTTTGGAGGTCCCTTCCAGACCTAAACATTCTATTATTCTAGATTTTCATGAAAACCTAACCAGGAAGATATTTTAAAACATATTAGCTTTGCCAGTAAGCATAGAAACACAGCACTTCAAACTTCCAACACATTTGAAAGTTTCTCATTTCTCAATTATTTTGTATTCTGAAGAAGATTTGGTGCTTTTGTTCCTGTTAAAAAAAAAAAAGTGCACAGAGGGAACTGTCTTAAGAACTCATAAGTGCAATGAAATTTTGTTCGTTCTAGTACTGGCGTGTTAATAAAGGCATGTCAGGAGAGTTCTCAGTGAAATATTTATTTATATATATTTTTTATTTTTTTTTTAATGTTAGAAGATTGCTTCATAAGGGTGGAGACAAAGAAGATTTCACTTAATGTTACCCAAGTGACTGAGATCACTGCAGTTGGCAAATTAACATAAATGAATCTCCTTGACAACAGAAAATCCTTCCCCAGTGTTGTGAGTTACTTCATTCTCACCACAACGTTTTAAGTATGTTTAGCTCAGCAGTTAAGAGCAATTAATTGTTCTTAAAAGCAATTATGTTATTTCCAAGTGGATTGATAAACATCAATTGCTGGTGGCTACCTCCACACCAAAGTTGCATTTGCATTTGTTAATGAGCTGTGCATGCAGATGTGGAAAAAATGAATGGAGCAAAAATCTTAAATCTGTGGAAGGTGCTAAGATGCTATGATGATTTAGTGTGAATATTCAAATATTATGTGGGATGTCTACAGTGATCTTGGCCAGAAGGCAGTGGTTGGTAGCACAAAGTCTGGTTGGAAGCCAGTAGCTAATGCTGTACCCCAGGGGTCAATACTGGGTCCAGTCCTGTTCAGCATCTCCACTGGGGGTAATGGAGCAGAGGACACCCTCAGCAAGTTTGCTGATGACACCAAACATCAAGGAACTTTTTTTTTGGCCAGTGACTGAGCACTGGCACAAGGTTGCCTTGAAAGATTGTAGTTTCCATCCGTTCAAAAGGCATGTGCACATAGGCCTGGGCAACTGACTCTTGGTGGCCCTGCTTAAGCAGGAGGCTTGGACCAGATGAATTCCAAAGGTCCCTTCCAACCTAAGCCATTCTGTCACTGTGTGATATGAAAGACTTATTACAGTGCTCAATTGTGAGGATAAGAATTGAAAAGGGTTATTAGTAAATTAATTTTACAGATTATATACTGAAGTACAGTTATTGTATTTTCTAGCCACATGTTGTGCCACAAATAGCAGCCTCATTAGGCATCTTTATGTGCAGCATCCTACAACTGCTCTTGCTCCAGTTTTGTAGTATAAAGTACATGTCTAAAGACAATCGTGGTCAAATTGTTACCACCTTTTGGGTTTTTTGGGGTTTTTTGTTCGATGCAGGTGCACACCTTGCACCCGAAATTCCCGCATTTAGGGAAGATATTCTGAGGCTTCACTGGTGCGGGGGACCTGCGGCTCCCAAGAGACGAGGCCAGGTCGGGAGCGAGGGGGCTGCGCCTCACAACCAACAACCACTCTGGCTACCGCGGCGCCTCCCCTCCGAGCAACACCCCCCGCCACCAGCATGGAGAGGCGAGGGCAGCTCTGACGTTCCGGGTTGCGCCCAGGACGTCACAAAGCGCCGGGGCAGGAGGCAAGAGCTCGGCGGCGGCCGGATGTGCGTCCCCTGCCCCGCCTCCCGCCCGCCGGCGCCGCCGAGGAGAAGGAGGCGGTGGCAGCAGCGCCCGCGTCCCGCCCCGCCGCTGCCGCCCTGCCCTCCGCCGCTGCCGTCCTCCCCCCCCACCCCGCCGCGGGCCGCTCGGCCATGTAGACGGGGCGGCGCGGCCGCCCTTGCGTGCGCAGCCGCCCCTTTGCCGGCGGGCGCCATGGAAGACATCGGCTCGGGCGTGAACGCGGACGCGGAGGTGCGGAAGCTGCAGGAGCTGGTGAAGAAGCTAGAGAAGCAGAACGAGCAGCTCCGCAGCCGCCACGGCACCTTGCCCGCCGCCCCCGCCAGCCCCAAGCGCCTGCTGGCTGGCGGGCCCTCCCCGTCGCCTCCCGCCGCCTCCCCGCCCGACGGCCGCTGCCTCAGCCCTAGGGCCGCTGCTCGGCGGCCGCCCCCGGAGGAGCCCGGCGGGGAGGGCAATGGCCTCCTGGACGACGCGGCGCTGCTCAGGCCGGAGGAGCTGGAGCGCTTGGCCGGCTGCGAAGAGGATGAGACCGGCTGGTGAGAAGGCGGCTGGGTTGGGACCGGGCTGGGGGCGGCCCCGTCCTGCTCCCCTTATCCCGCTGCCCGCGGGGGGAAAGCGCCGTTTCCAGACGTGTGCCCGGTGTCGAAGGTGGTCGTGGGGCTTTGTGTAGGGAGGCGGCCCCTCCCCCTAGGGCTGGGTAAAGGGATTAGCTCCCCAAGAAGCCTGAAGGGAGGTTCGGTTACACACGCATCGCGCTTCCCGGGGCCTGCAGCGCTGCGCTTTTGTTCGGCCGCGGTCAGAGGCTCCTGTCGGGTCACCGGGACACGCGAGCGGATTCCAGTTCTGCCGCAGAATCAGTTGTCAGCGGTTTCACGAGTGGAGAAAGTGTGGAGACGTTGAGAAACTCGTGGCGAATGTTTAGGGTAGTGCTGAACTAGCCCCCTGGTGCGGTTTTGCTTTTCCAAACGTGTAGCCAACGTGGCTTCAGCCTCTGTGTGTTTCAGCTGTGAAGATGGCACATGTAACATACTCTGCCTCGTACCTCTGTGGCCCTTAGGTGTTTTCATTTATTGCTGACGGTGTAGGACCACGGTTTGAGTTCGGTGCTGCCTGTCCATTTAAATGGCCATTTAAAGCGTCCAGCTGCTCCAAGCAGAGGCGCCTGCAGGTGGCTGTTTACCTTGGCTTTCTCATACTTGCCTGAGCTGCTCCTATGAATCAAGCTCTCTAACCATCCTGCTGTTCTCCAGCTGTGTTTCTGAAGTTCCTATGACACTAGTTGAGCAGCTGAGTGGGGAGGAGCTCGGTGTCAGCAGAGAAACACAAGGGAAGTGTGTACAGGGAGGAAAAGTGTTAACAAAAGCAGTCTGACTTGGGTCTGAACCGGTTGTGGGCTCATCCACAAAGGGAGTGAGTGGGTTCATCTACACAGGCAAAATTACAAACCAAGCAAAAATGCCTTTTGGAGTTTGCAACACCTTCAGGAGTGCTGGAATGATTCCATGCATGAGCAATGTTGTAGTGGAGTAGGGAGGATCCAGGGTGTGTTTCCTTGGAGAATCATTTGCCTGACATTCAGCCCGATCCACTGGAGGAGTATGAGAGCTTAAGTTTATTCTCATCCAACGCGAGTTTACTAAATTAACACAAGGCATCATCTTCCAGATGATGAGTCTGTGTAAGGCAGCTCATTTTATTTCTGAGCTTATGCCTTGTAATCTACTGGTTTATAGCACCTGAGGAAAATGATTGTACAGAATTTTCACACTAAGCTTGGAGTGGGATGGCCACGTTTGTGAATGTCATGAGTTCTTGTGATCAGAGATGTTATCATTTTGCATATTAATCCTAAATTATGGGTAACATAATGCATCTCTTGGGAGAAAATGTCACAACATAGTGGCAGTGGTGGCATAAGTGCAGTATGTTTTTGTTTATGCAGTTCTGGATACTCACAGGGCAGGTGGCCTAGCTCACTGAGCACTGCTCTTGCTGCTGTCAGGCGTTTTTCACTTGTGCTGCTAGTTACTGTGGCTTCAGTCAAATTACAGTCCTCAAAAGAGAGCAAAACTTAGTCTATTATGTGTCCTTTTTGCTAAAAACTGAGAAATAAAAATACTAATTTTCCATTTCAGACAGGACAATAACTGACATCTAAAAGCACACATCTGGAAGAGAGAAGTTGTTAAAATATATTGTCTTGCAAATCAAGAAAAAATGTGTTGTCATCTTCTTTTTCTCTCCTTGAACCAGATTGGATCAAATTTAATTTTTAAAATTCAATCTGAACAGGTCTGTCTTTATTTAATTAAAAAGACAAAAGGGCAGAGTGGAGAAATCTTCAGAGAGGTAGGACAGGGTACACAGCTCCTTGTCTGACTTGCTGGGTAAGGTTGGGTGTGGGTTTGCAGGGCGTTGCAGACAGCTTGGTAACAACGTGAGGTGCTCCCTGTGCTGCTGCTTGGAAGTGAGCAGCTAAGTGTGCACGAGTAGGCAATTACTTCTGAGCAGTTAATGTGCTGGGAATCCACTGTAACTTGCTGGGCAGCAGCTTGTGACACGTTCACTTAAACTTTCTGAGGAGCTTTCTTTGAGCTTTGTGCGTAAATGGCTCAGTGAACTGCAGTGTCCTTTTAAATGATAGTGCCAGAAAAGCTACCCTAGCACTTAGCAGTGTTTTCATGTCACTGCAGTCTAAAGTCTCCTTGATAGGGCTGAGTTTACACTTAATTTACAAACAAAAGGCAGTTGCTTGGTGTTGCAAGTGAAGTTACTGCTGGGTTGTTTATATTAATAGTAATAGTTCCAAAGTGTTATTGAAGACCTCATATCTGGTATCCTTTTTAGTTAAAATAACAGATGAGGACTTTTACTGTTATACAGTCTCATTCAACATCTATTTCTATTGAAATAGCATTTATTTTTAATAGTCTGCTTCTGTTCTAGGCATCCATTCCATTTAGTTGGCTAAGGGGCTGTTCTGAGGTACAGAAGATGAGAAGAAGATTGTCATTAGTGATGGTTGTCTTTCAACTCGTAATGCTTAATGTCCTTTGAGCACTAACTTTGTTTTGGGACCTGAAAGTTTTCCATAATGAGCTAGTAAAATGTAGGGTGTTTAGGACAGAATTGTACCTGAATGAACTTCCATTGCTGAAATTATGTTGTGGTGTAGTTTCTCTTCAGCTGCTAAAATGAGATTGTATTACTGTGGTTTAGGCCTCTTGGAAACTGAAGAGGTTCTGATCAATTCCTGCCCTGTGACCCAAGTAAAAGAGAAATTGATGCTTTTCATTTTGTGGCAGATTAAATGTCAGTCTGATTTAAAGTTTGGGTTTGTTTTCTTTCTTTCTTTTTTTTTTTTTTTTTTAACCAAATACAGCTAATAGCTTTTTAAACTAGGAAGATCATTTGAAAGGAAGCATGTGAGAGAACTAAGGATTCCCATTTGTCAAATTAAACTCTTGTAGTATCAAAAACTGATGTCTTTGAATTATCTGTTTGTTGTGAAACAGGTATTTGAAGGCTATAGAACTTTATTTCTATTTCTTTGAGAGACCTGAAGTTTTGCTGTAACTCATCTCTGAGCACTGGAAGCATTCAGTTAAGTGCACCAGGTTAGGAATTAACAGCCTGAGCAGTGTGTCCCAGTCAGTTAGAACTGCAGGTAGGAACTTGGCAATGGGTGGGGGAAGAGGGAGGAGGAAATGTGTGGGCCAGATATGAGCAGGGATGTCACTTAGGTTTTGGATTTTATTTTTTTCTTTACATCCAGAAATTCTCTTAAGATCTTTACCTCTAGCTGTTCATTCAAAATCCATCTTAAAATTTAACTTCCATAAATTGATCTAAATGGGATGAGCTGAGAGTTCTAAAAGAGATTTACACTCTCCTAACTTGTTTATATCCAAGACTGTCCAGTATTATTCTCCTGATTTATTTATTTTTAGCACATTTTCATTGTGGAATTTCCCTCCTGTATTTTAGGGGAATTTCTTGCTGATCTGTCCTTAAACTTGTATTTTATTTTTTTTTTTTCTCTGCATCTGAGTTGCTTTCTCACTCCTCCTTTTCCCTGCTGTTTTGTTTCATTGCCTCTGTTGTACCTGCCAGTTCTCTTTTGATGTAGCTAAAATAAATGACCTCTAACTCAAGTTCCTTCCACTTGCTATCTTCTTTCTAAATCAGATCTGTGACTTCATATTCATCTGCTTTATTTTCCCCCTCTCTCCTGTACTATGAAGTATTTTGATACAAAGACTCTTCCTTTCTTCCTGATTAGAACCTTGGCTTCTGGTTTCCTCCCTGTGGCAACTGGTGTCTTGTATTTTCATGCACTGGGAGGTGCTCCTCTGGTGAGGTAATCCCTGTGCAGGTACTCCACTCCTACCTCAGTGGCTGTCCTCTTTTCTTCAAAGCCTTTTCTGACTCAGCTGTGCCCCTGTTCCACTGTCATTATCATAGGAGCTTGCAGCAGCAGTCTTTTCTGCAAAAGCTGTGCTCTCTTAGTGCTGCATCTTCCCATGACTCATCAGTGGAGACCCTGGCTGCTTTGAACTTCAACTTGATGCTGCTGTGCCATAGTTCCCCAGTCACAGGTGAAGGAAGAGCTACTGCTGTGTGCAGCAGAATCATGGGATCTGGGCTGCTCAGTGCTGGTTCAAAATAGGTTGAAGCTCCCAAGCTGTTTTTTTTTTTATATACTGGTTTATTTTACATGACCTGGTGTCACTGAATTATAGTCTTTACTTTCTCATGGAGAAGTCAGAGTGCAGGTTTCTGGTGTGTTAACATTTGTGGTAGGGGTGGTAACTAAGCTGGCAGCTTCTTCACTTGTTTTCAGCCTCCTGGTTTGAGGAGATTTATTGGTGTTTAAAGATGTATGAAGTCATACTGGTAAACTTCAATTTCTGTGCTGCCAGCCTGTGCTGTTGCATTGCTGTAGAATGCATTCACAGGTGCATATTGGAATTAAGCTCTTCTGAAAAGCTCTCCTGCTAAGGAGGACGTGTGCCTTTGGGGTTAAACTACAGTTTGACAAATAAGATCACTTACCTGTATGAAGTTACTTGTACAATCATTGTAGTAGCCTTTCTTTTCTTTTTTCTCTTCTGATGTTGGAGAAAGAGGAAGAAATAGAAGCATCACTGATTCTTAGCCTTGTCCTCAGTCTTGCTTCACCTGATTTGTATCTAAACAGAATGAAGTTGGTTTATAATTTGAGATCCACAGTTCACTGATGTGAAGTCAAGAGCACCACTTTATAGTAGCAAGACCTTGTAGTTGCGTGATGTGCAAGAAGCTGTCATGCAAATGCCATTGTGTTGCTGCACATGCACTTGCATTTGTCATGAGGGAGTGGAGCTGTATGGAGGACATTCTTATTCTGTCTTGCCTTCAACTGTGAGGTAGGAAATAAAGGCTGCTAAAGGTCTTAGTTTTTCTTGTGAGCAGAGGGCTTGTGAAGATGTAAGGATTTCTACAAAACCATTTTAACAACATGGTCCTGGCCAGGGCATAAGCCATGTGAACTATATAGTATGTGGCAGTGGCTCTTTGCTTGTTACAAAGATTTTTTTTGTTTATTTATTTATTTTAAACCTGGTAGATTATAAAAAGCCTCTCTTGTGTATTTACTAACACAGCTTTCTGTTTGTGAGGGTAGAGTCAGAGCATGCTATGAAGTGATCAGTGTTTTGGGTGAGATATTTGTGCTAGTTTTCCAAGTCTGCTTCTTGGGAAGCTTTTGTAAGGAGTGACCTTAAGGGTAGAAATTAAAAAAAATAATAATTTAAAGCTGTTTATAGAGTTGAAGTTCTAGAATTACAGGGGAAGAATCAGCTAATTAGTAGTAGAGCTATAGGCAGTAAGTTCTGTATTGCTGATGTCATTGGTATAAAGGAAAGCAAAAGTTTTGCTGACTGTTTTGTATGGAAGCAGGGCTGGTGAGGCCAGCAAGTATTCCTAAGTTAGAGTGTGGCACACTAACAATATTCACTGAGAGCATGAAGTCTGTCATTACTCCTACAAGAAGCATTTAACTGTTCCTGCCATTACTCCTACAAGAAGCATTTAACTGTTCCTGCATGTGCAGCTGTAGATCTTGCAGTTCACTGCTCTGCTGAAGCACATTCCCAAGCTTGGTTCTAGTCCAAAGATAAGGCTTAAATATCCTTGGATATGAGTGTGATTGGTTAGGAATTTTCCTTTAATCTGTTTGTTGAGGGAGGAGAGTTTTTTCAGCTGAATTTCTAGAGCCTTTAAACTGGAATCCTCCTCTCTTCAGTCACAGAATGCTGATGTGACAATTGGATGTGGTTTTGAGGTGCATGGTTTAAAGGTGAACTTTGTAGAGTAGGGTTAATGGTGGGCTTGATGATCCCAAGGGTCTTTTCCAACCTGAATGATTCTCTGATTCTATGACATGTAGATGCTGACAGGCAAAGGCCTCAATATGTCCTGCAGAACAATACATCATGTTCTCTTTATGTGCATTATCTTTTGTTCCTTGTTTTTAATGGTTGAATGTATGTGCCTTAGGACAGTCCCTTTATTCAGTGTTCAAAGGAAGACTAAGGGATCAGGTGCTAGGATAGAAATTAAGTAAAAATGAAATGTTTATTGTTCAAGGCTACTGAAATAATAAATTCTGTGTACTTCAGCACTGTTCCTTGGCTATTAAGATACTTATCTCTTGCTACATCTTTGTGTTTAGGAAAACAATAGCTGTGTATTGCATAGTGCTTTATTTCCTTCCGTCAGATGAATGTTACTTAAATCTGAACAGATGAATCCTGACTTGAATGTTTATTTAACATAGTGAAATTGTCAATATACCTAACGTGTGAAGAGTGAATATTCTTTTTATCTGGCATATCAAGTCAGTATATCCCCTTGTAGCAATATAGGTGTCACTTCTGCCTGAAGTCCTTAAGTATCCTTTTGTTATCAGTATTATATATATATATATAATATATATTATCCTTTTGTTATCAGTATTATACTGTATCCAAAATAGTTAAAGGAAAAACTTGTACTTTAAATTTTGGGATTGTAGTGTAGATACAGTACAAAATAGAAATTGTATTTGGCATTTTGTTACATACCTGATCTTTTGCTCAATTTGCTGTCTTTGTAGATTTTTACTTTTTTTATATTCTTACTTCTTAGGTTATATACATCCCCAAAGAAGAAACTGACTCCAGTGCAAAAATGTGTCAGTCCATTAGTTTGGTGCAGGCAGGTACTGGATTACCCCAGTCCTGATGTTGAATGTGCTAAAAAATCCCTGATCCACCGGCTGGAACAGACCATGTTGGGTGAGTTCAAATCCTGCTCTGCCAGGGGGGTTGGACCAGATGATCTTCTGGGTCCCTTTCAATCCCTAACATTCTGTGATTCTGTGATGTGAATACTAGAGTATTTTGGACTGAATAAGCTGTTAGGCATGGGCAGTTCTGTTTGTGGTTTAACTCCTTTTCAGAGCTGAGTAGAAGTCTTTCATCAGCATCACAAATTCTGTTGCCCTTTGGGTGTTTTTAAAAATCCAGTCCCAGTTGAAGCAAAGTGGCAGGGGCTTCACTGTGAAGTGGACNCTGTGATTGTCACCTGCTGCTTTCCCCCATCCTGTTCCTTCACACCACACATTGCTTCCCACAGTTGCCTTGGTCTCTCTTGATTCATAGAATTGTTGGTGGGAAAAGACCTTTAAGGTCAAGTCCAACCAGTGCCCCAACACTGCTCATCCTGCTGCTAAACCATGTCCCTCGTGCTTTCTCCCATGCCCTGTGATTCCATCTTGGGCTGGTAGCCTTGTCCCCTGCTAACTCCTCTTTTTTCCCATGAAAGTTCCATGCCCACAACCCTCTTTTCAGCAGAGAACTTCACCATGGTCCTGAGAGTAGCAAAGCAAGAGAGGAAAGAGAGGATGATGCACAGAGCACTACTGTGAACTGTGGCTCTACTTATTCCTGCAAACCCTTGGTGGCCACAGCTGAATTCACTGCCTAAAGCTCTTGTAGTGCAGAGTATGTGTGAGGGCAGGGGAATGCCCTGCTCTGGGTGTCTGGGATGTTTGGTATTGTTGGATATGTTGGATTTCAGTCACTCAGGGGAGGTTGCTCCCCTTGGTGCTATTTGAGCCGAGGTGGATGGGCTTGTCCTGCATCCCTGTTGCTTCCTGCCAGGGTCTCTTTTTTGTGTCATGCAAAGGAAGCTGCTGTTCTTTCTCGGAGCTGTGCCAAAGCCTGTCTCAGCTTACCCTGTGCTGACAGGGCACCTGGTGCATGACAGGCAGTCCTGGAGTGGTGTTGGGTAACTGCACTGGTCAGATGTCTCCTAAGCTTGGAACAGGCTTTGTGCTGCACTCACACGTGTGCTTAACACTGGCAAGGGTGCAGAAGTGCCCTTTGCACTCCAGAAAACTGAGAGGCTGCAGCAGGTTTCAGTGGTATCCCTGGTGTTGCTGCATACCAGGATATTAAGTGTTTTCAGTTCTGTTGAACAGTTTCATTGAAGTGTGGCTCTGCTGGTTTTAGTGAAGCTGGAAGGAGCTCTTTCCATCTGCCTTCAACCAGTAGTTCTCCCTGGGTTGCTGGGAGCTTCTAGTCCTTTTAAGTCCAAGGGTGTGTGATGTTTATGGTAAAGGTGGTGGCAGGTTGCTTCTCATCTAAACAAGCTAATTCACTGTATGGCTTAGATTTGTTACTACTGGATCCTCTCTGGGAGAATAAGTCAGATCAAGGTTGCTGACGACAGATGAATCAATTGATGACAGAGGGATCAGGTGCTAGGATAGAAATTAAGTAAAAATGAAATGTTTATTGTTCAAGGCTACTGAAATAATAAATTCTGTGTACTTCAGCACTGTTCCTTGGCTATTAAGATACTTATCTCTTGCTACATCTTTGTGTTTAGGAAAACAATAGCTGTGTATTGCATAGTGCTTTATTTCCTTCTGTCAGATGAATGTTACTTAAATCTGAACAGATGAATCCTGACTTGAATGTTTATTTAACATAGTGAAATTGTCAATATACCTAACGTGTGAAGAGTGAATATTCTTTTTATCTGGCATATCAAGTCAGTATATCCCCTTGTAGCAATATAGGTGTCACTTCTGCCTGAAGTCCTTAAGTATCCTTTTGTTATCAGTATTATATATATATATATAATATATATTATCCTTTTGTTATCAGTATTATACTGTATCCAAAATAGTTAAAGGAAAAACTTGTACTTTAAATTTTGGGATTGTAGTGTAGATACAGTACAAAATAGAAATTGTATTTGGCATTTTGTTACATACCTGATCTTTTGCTCAATTTGCTGTCTTTGTAGATTTTTACTTTTTTTTTTGTTCTTACTTCTTAGGTTATATACATCCCCAAAGAAGAAACTGACTCCAGTGCAAAAATGTGTCAGTCCATTAGTTTGGTGCAGGCAGGTACTGGATTACCCCAGTCCTGATGTTGAATGTGCTAAAAAATCCCTGATCCACCGGCTGGAACAGACCATGTTGGGTGAGTTCAAATCCTGCTCTGCCAGGGGGGTTGGACCAGATGATCTTCTGGGTCCCTTTCAATCCCTAACATTCTGTGATTCTGTGATGTGAATACTAGAGTATTTTGGACTGAATAAGCTGTTAGGCATGGGCAGTTCTGTTTGTGGTTTAACTCCTTTTCAGAGCTGAGTAGAAGTCTTTCATCAGCATCACAAATTCTGTTGCCCTTTGGGTGTTTTTAAAAATCCAGTCCCAGTTGAAGCAAAGTGGCAGGGGCTTCACTGTGAAGTGGACGAAGTTGCAATTTTGATTATTCAAATTATGTTTCTATGCAACTTTACCTCTTTTTTTTTTTATTTTTTTTCCCCCATAGCCCTGAGAATCTGCCTCTGGCAGTGATATTTGCAGGAATACCACAATTCATCTGTGCTATTAATAGATGAAAACATTAGTGGTAGAAGAGATAGGAATTAATACTGCTGGTTGGAGCAGATTGCATGGAAAAATGAATTTGTATCAAAAAAGATAGCTGTGCTTAAAACAGTCTCCTTAGAGTTAATAGGGTAGCAGGAGGGTACTCTGGAGAAGGTGAGTAATGCTGCTTGTAATCTTTTGTCTGTTTCCTATCCAACAACTTTGGGAATATCTTGTGACTGCTGTATTATATAGTACTTATACCTCATGGACCCATCACTCAGTGTATTTACAGGTTATTAGTTTTGGTTCCTGTCTCTGCTGTTAAGCTTTTCAAACTACTGTTGCATTTTTTTCCTGAATCCTTGTTGATGTTTCTTCTGCCTTGACTGTTTTCTCTCTGACCATCCCTGTTATTTCTAATCTAATGCACTTTTGCTTTTTCTCAGTCTGAAATGCTGTCTTGTATTCCACATTTTCCTCTTCCTTCTTAAAAGGGAATCTTGTGTGGTGATAAAGGAGGGAATAGTGGCTTTCAGCTCCCTGCTGCTGCAGGCAGTTGCTGAGAACACAGGATGCACACACAGTGCCTTGTTTCTAGTTAGTTCAGGTTAACAATTGCTGAGCAAGACCTGCTTAGTGTTGGAAGCATATTCAGCCTGGAGGGAACCTTAGGTGTGCCCAAGTTTGTGATGAAAAACACAAAAGTGAATTTCATGTTGGCTGGAAACTATGGATGCCACCACATGGTCTAAAATGATACGGGATAGAGCACGTAAAGAAAGCAACTTCAGCAACAGGAACTACTAGGTAGGAGAATTTCTAGAGGAGTTATTTGAAGACATAGTTGTACAGAATTAGAAGAAAGTCAGTTTGTTCTCCTTGCAGTTTTACTGAGGCTGCATTTTTCTTTAAATACTTGAACTCAAACACTTGGTCAGTATAGTTGGGAGGAGAATTGTGTGGTTTTGTAAAAACTGTCCTGTTTTCTCTGCTGAATGAGTGACTTTGCAGTTACACATTAAGCTTGTTAAGCAGCTGTTTGAAAACAGCTGTTATTTAGCTAACTTGGATCTCAGTGAACAGACTTCACTGATGATTGTTTTGAATTACTACAGGGACTGCTAGAATAAACCTGTCATTTAATGGCAACAAAAATAAGTATCAGGTATCTAAATTTGGAAAAATAACACCTGATTCATGCAGTAGACCTGAATCATGCAAACATGAGTGTTCTGCACTCACATTTTTCTATTCTCAAAAGAGATATTCAGGACTAATTTAACCAGATATTGACTGAAGTAAATTAGATGCTGCATACTGCTCTGAATGTTAAAAAAAGCAAATTTACATTCAAATAAATGTGGATCATTAACCCCCCCCCCTGGTGTTTTGAAAGCTGTCTAATCTTTTGCAAGCTAATGTTCCATCTGATATAGCATCATTTTAAATTTAAAATAAGTTGCCTCTCTTACTAATGTTGTCTGACAGTCTGAATAAAGACCACATCTCTAGCTGTAAAAATTGCAGTATCTACCCAAGTTACAGAAATCGTTGTTGGAGAAACTTCAGGAATTCCAGGCCAGAAAAATGGTTTGAATCCAGCTTTTTTTTTCTGGGGAAAAAAAATAGTGCTGAGGAAGGTAGAAGGATGAAAAGTGCTGTACTATGTAAAGTGTCATTTACTAGAGCCTGCTTTTTCTGTGTAACAAAATGATCTTTTCCTCTAAATAAATATGTATGTGATGCAGATACTTTGTACCATTATGGATATGCACAAAGAGGCTGTTTTGAAGGTTGTACAGTAATACAATTGTTTCCTAATTTGTTTCATATTTTAAAGTACTTGCTGGTGTAATGAGTATGAAATAAAGATCTATTGTGCAGACTGCACATTTTTAGGGTGTTTTTCTGTGATTTTTGGCAAGAGATGAAAAATAAATTCTTTTGGGGCATGAGAGCAAATAGTTGGAGTAGATGCTGTGGGGTTTGTATATGAATAAATATAAGATCTTGCTATCAAAGGAGTTGCCTCAGAGTCAACCAGAATACAACCAGCTTGTAATTACTGATTTTAACTCATCTTTGTAGTAAGATTTCCCTTCTGACACTCTCAGTAAATGAGAGGTACCTCAAGAATACTTGGTAGAATTCATTGAATTCACCAATTGCTGAAATTTATGCATATAATTTAAGATGTGTGGTGAAAGCTGGAATTTAATCTTTCCAGCCTCTGTCTGTAACTGTCTTTTCTTTCTAATTAAAACACTAGGAAGATGAACTGGTTTAGACTCTAGAAAGGGAGGTGCAATTAACGTGGGGTGCAATTTAAGGCATCTGCTACAAAATCAGCTTTAATATGTGTTGCCTCTGCACTGATTCTGCTGTCTGTTGGTTGGGCATTACTAAAAACTAATTAATTGATGCAATCAGTAAAAATATACTAGATTTTTTTTTATCTAAATCCACTTTAGTAGGCTGGATAATCGTGTAACCCCACCCTTGATTGTAGGGAACAACTGAAGAGGTAGTGACCAAGGGCAGAGTGGGAGGAAAAGCTAAAGCAGGCATTGCTGCTGAAAGCTGTAGTCTCTCTTGGATCTTGTGATGTCAAAACCAAAAACACATACTAAATAACAGGATTTTTAGTGAACAGAGTTAACTTCCTGTTGGTTTGTTTGGTTTTGGTTTTTTTTGGTTCATTGCTGTCGGTAGCCTAATAATTACTACAATCATTGAAACCCTTTTTCAGCAACAGAAATGTCATACAGTATTCTTTGAATAAATTAATTTCTGCTTTTTTTCTTTAACAACCACTTGAGTGTATTGCCATATGTTTGCCAGACATATTCTTGTCCATTTTTAACATACATAAACAGACAAGAATAACCACATCTAGTTTCAAAACTGGCATGCCCTAAAGAGTTTAGTTTCTTGCAGCTAGGTGACCTGCAACTTAAATCTAAGATAGATTTGCATATCATAGTTTTGATTTCTAGCTTACAGTTTCTATCATATGGTTTTGTTTGGCATAAAGTGCTTTCAGCAATGATCTGGCTTTACCAAAAGTGACCAGATTTCCTTTGATTCCCACTTCACCCATTGATCTTAGATCTGATGCTTTACAAGGCAAATACTTGTTGCTGCCTTGTCTTGCCCTCTTCCTCCCGCTGTTTCCGCAGCATCGTTGTCTCTCGAATAAATCAGTCCAGAAAAGCTCCCTAGTGATCTAAGTGTTATATCTACTTGAATTGTACAGTAATTAAATCACACTAGAGATATGATATAGTATTGTATTCATTGATTCCTTCAGTGTAATTTGTCCCTTTCCTCCACGTTCATGCAGCTCTCAAGAGGCAGAGTTTGTACAGCAGCCCCTTCAGTGCGGTCAGTTACGCCAGCTCCTATAGTCCAAATACTGGTAGTCCCTACAGCAGTGGTTTCAACTCTCCCTCCTCAACACCAGTGAAATCTGCTTTAGTGAAACAGCTCATACCTCCTGGTACCTCAGGTAAGTGTCTCTCTTTCTTCCTTTATGCTGAAATAGATTGCATTTGCATTGAAAGAAAGACACCAAAAGCTTGTCAGACTTTTGTAGGATGTTTGCATCATGTAATATTAAAGCTTCTTTGGAAAGGCTTTTTACAGACTTGCTGGCATGAGATGCTTTTTTAATGCTTTCTCTGGATGTTCATGTCCCTAAAAGCAGTGATGCATATTGGCATTAGACCAAAACACATAGAGTTAGTTCTGTGTAGTCCCAACATAACTGGCTTCCAGAAGTGGCTCTGTCATTGACTGGGAAGTAAGTTGCATAGTAGGTGCTCAGAGGTTAGGTGTTGCTGGTTGTAAAGTCTTTGCAACTACCCTATTCCTTCTTAACTGGAACTTGGTATGCAATGTGTATCCATCTGTACCTCTTGAGATGTGAATAATATAATCTAAGGAAGAAACTTGTATTTTAATTAAAGGCATTCCATGAGAGTTCAGTCATCAGTGTAAATACTAACTTTTGGCAGTGATTTCTGCCTCTATTCTGCTCCATAGACACTTTGTTTGCATCAGTAAAATTGATGCCTGGAACATATCTCTGCTCTGAAGTCAGAATGTTGGCTTATTATCTATACTTCAACTCAAGTTAGCTTGCAGGGAAGATGTGAAAATGTTGCAGTGACAGTCCAACTATCTGTAGCTCACTGAGGATTTGTAAAGAGAAGCCTGTGCTGCACTACATCACCAGAGCCATTACCCAGGTTTTGTTTTAATCTATGTAGATCTGCTCTGTCTTTTCTGCTCCTGGGCTGTATCTGCCTGCAGGACAGAGATGAACTGTAGCTGGTAATGGGGTATCAGCCGTAAGACAGCAAATGGCATGTTGTATAGTTCAGCAAAGTTGTGTACATACAACAAGTAGTATTTTCAGACAAACTGCATTTTAAGTGTTCCAAGCCAAATCAATATTTGGTGTGTCAGCAAGTCCTTACTGTTGAGGAAGATACAGTCAAACTGGTGTCTCACAAGATAGTGTGCAGACAAGAATAGAAGCACAAATGGAACAGGTACACAGTTACTCTTTCTGTAAGAGCTGTGCAGACTTCATAGCAGTAGAAACTTGGAACAGGTAGTCAAGAATGTATCATTTGCTGCTAATGTCATGAGCTGCTAATTTTTAGAAGGTGATGGCTAAGCTCTGCTTATGTAAAATGTATTTTCAGTCTAGGTTCACAATCACATGTTTCAAATGGTCTGTCAGACTCAATGTTGCAGTCACAATCTGGTTTTTGATTGGTGGTTTGTTTTTGTTGTTTTTTTTGTAGGAAAGGAGATACAGCTTGCCTTTTGTGCCTTTTTTTTTTGTTAACATTTCCTGTTATTTTCTTTCTGTAGGTCATTCTAAAAGTTCTGCAGATAGAAATCCTCCACTAAGTCCGCAGTCCTCGCTGGACAGTGAATTAAGTGCATCAGAGATGGATGAAGACTCTATTGGGTCTAATTACAAGCTAAATGATGTTACAGATGTGCAAATCTTAGCACGCATGCAGGAAGAAAGTGAGTATTTCTCATCTTGAAACCAAAGTGGAGCAGTTGATTTTTAAATTGTATTTATTTTTAAATTTTTAATCAGCTGCAGTTAATCAACTCCTGCCTGCCACCTGCCTTTCCAGGGGTATCTCCCTTCCTATTGTAGTGCAGTCTTGTTGACATCAGTGCTTAAAGCATTATTTAAATCACCAATATGTAAAGATGGTATGGCAAAGAAAAATCAAGATTGCCTATGTAGATGTCTCTGTTACAGGTTTAGTTGAGAATTTGTCTGTTCCTCTTGAGACTGCAGAAAGTGATAGTAACTTCAATTGTCCAACTAGATGGTCTCCAGTGTTTTCTGTTGCAAACCCCTATCAATGAAAAAACCCAAATGCCCAATACATTTTAAAAATAAATAGTATATTTACTACTCTATTATTATTTTAATAGTATAATATTATTATTATACTATTAGTATATCAGATACACAAAAATACACCAGTGTGTACCAAATAAAATTATTGCAAGTACAACATAAAGATGAAATAACTGCTATTTTAAAAATAACTGGTTTTGTACTAGTATATAAAAAAAGTACATTTCTTCCTGCAATTGAGTGGATTGTTTTGCTCATCCCCTGGGGTGTGTGCTCTCTGCTTCGGAGACCCCTGATCCAATAACTGTAGTTTCTCTAGAGATAGCTGATCATACAGCTTTCTTTGTTACATTTACTAATACATTGCAAGAGACTGTTTTTTGTGGCTGCTGTAATTGTTACAGGATGTTACATGATACCAAAGTGAAGGTGTAGTCTGTGTTGCTAGTATCCAGCCTGGGAGAGGAGATGAGCAAGTACATGACACAACTGTCCTGATGACTTTTCTAGTGGGAAAAGGAATGGGCTTTGCTACTTCCCGCAAGGCGTTATCAGAGGGTAGATTACTTTTTTGGAATTAATTTACTGCCTCAAAAGAAATTCAGGCGAGTCAGATCTGAGCTTGAGCACGGGGTAGATGGTTCTGTGCATGGTCTGTGCTTGGTGCCATCAGTGTGCTGGAAGGAAGTGAAGTGTTGCTGTCGTTGGCAGGCCTGCGGCAGGAGTACGCGGCCAGCGCTTCCCGCCGCAGCTCGGGCTCTTCCTGCAACTCCACGCGGCGGGGCACCTTCAGCGACCAGGAGCTGGACGCGCAGAGCCTGGAGGATGAAGAGGATGGCATGCACCACACAGTGCACCCTGCTGTGAGCAGGTTCTCCCCTTCGCCTCGCACCTCCCCCTGGCCTTCGCCGAAACAGTCGCCGAGGAATTCTCCTCGCTCCCGCTCGCCCGCTCGGAGCATAGAGTACAGCAGAGTCTCTCCACAGCCCATGCTCAGCCGGTTGCAGCAGCCTCGGCTTTCTCTGCAGGGCCATCCCACGGATTTGCAGACCAGTAACGTCAAAAATGAAGGTAAAAAGCTCGGGCTCAAATCTGTTGCACAAGTAGCTGTGTAATTGCTGCGAAGGGTTTTGGTCAGTATGCAGTGCTGAAGTAGTGCCTGTGTAACACCATGGTTTTCATGTCAGAGCTGAAGGAAAAGCAGAGCAAGCAAAGCTCAAGTTCTGGGGGAAAGCCTTGTTGTTGGGTGAGCTGATAGGCTTGTATTTATTTTAGATGTTACCCAGTCACTCTGGGTGTAGTTGAGTTTCGTGGTGACAGTTCTGTGTTCAGCAGGCAAATAAATGCACTACAGTAAAGCAGAACCCAAGGGAAACTACCACTCACCAGTAGGGTTAAACCTTGCAGGTGACAAAATGAAATGTAAGGAAAGTAACTGTGGTTAAATAAGAGTAACATGGCAATTTACAAATGTTGTAGGCTGTGGAAGAGCTGAATGTTCTCTTCAAGCAGTGCAGGACTCTGAATTCTTTGAGTGTTAACATAGACTTAATATTGGTACTTAAGTCATGGATTTGTTGGACATTGTAGATATCTCAAAGCTGTGCAAACTGATGTATCATTAAAAAAAAAAAAGCTTGCAGTAATCTTGACACAATGCTGCTATATTGGCATAGGACAGAGTAATGTAATCCTGACTTTTTCCTGGCAGCAATCTTGCAGAAATTGCTTTAACTGAGTTGAAATTTCACAAGCATATTCCCATTGTAACAAATGTAGTTGTTACCTGGCAAATAGAATCTTAATTCAGAAATAATATCTATTTAGATAACTCACTTTTAAAAAACTTATTTTATCTTTCAGATAAGACAGATGCAAAATACCTGTGTAGAGATAATGTAGAATTGCATTTTTGAAGACTTTATTTTTGTTTGGGGATTTTGGGGGGGGGGTAGTGGGGTGCTTTGGTTGGTTGTTTTTTTTCCCACTAATAGCAAAGAGGTCTATGCCACTTGCAGAATTTTATTGTCTAAAAAATGTTATTATTTTAATCAGAAAAATCAGTGTGCTACGTTAGAACTTTTGGGGCAGATAATCCTGCAAATTTCATTAGCTTTTCAGGAATATCTTTGGAAAGGTTAGCTTCAATATCATCTACTGAGAATGGTTTGGGGAAGTATTTGGTATATAGGAAAATGTACAATTGAAAATCTAAGCAATTATACTGTGACTTTGAGGATTTCTTTCCCATTCCTTTCCTGAAAGTCCTAAAGCATACTAGGTTAGCTGCAACAAAAATATCCCATGAGAGGCAAGGTAGTGAAAGCTGGTATCCCACATACCAGAGGGATCAAAATAGAGCATGCAGTCATGTGCTTTTGAAACACTTCCAAGGAATACTCATACAGCAGCTTTTTTGCAGTTGAATGTTGGTTGGATGTTCAGAGCTGATAGTAGTTAGGGATTTTTTTATTTTATTTTTTTTTTACCCCCTTTAGAATGGTTAGAGGGAAATTTGGTTGACAGAGTAGAACAATGTACCAGCTGTAGTGCAAGGCAATGGGAGCTACTAATCCAAGACAGTACACTTGTAGGAATACTTGAAGACTTACTTCTGTTTTCATCTTTAGTGCTTGTGCATGGTTAGAGTACTTCTTTCCTGCATCCCTCTACAGAATCAGGTTGGCCTCTCATCCTGACAAGGCTTCTGCACTCTTCTGTCCAAAGTATGTCATCAACCCAGCCCTGCAGGGGTTGGAAATACACAGAATGTCATTAGATTTGAGAAATATTTAATGGCATCTTTTTGTGTTCTGTGAGCAATGGTACAAATTTTAGAAAACCTCTGATGAGCCAGTATTAGCTGAATGGACAGTAAAGATGTGAAAGGTGAAGTGTAACTGGACACTTGAATCATTTTGAGTGATGTGTATTTCAAGTTTCTTTCCAAGTGGATGGCTGTTGTGTTTGATGTGTTTGATGTGGTGCTGGGTAGGTAGTGCCAACAATTGACTCTCATAGTTACTATGTGTGTTTAATCTTCAGGCAAACACTCATTATTAGAAATAATTTCTAGGTCAAAAACTGTTCAAAACTGGAAATTAGGTTTGCAAGTTCAGTTTCTGTAACAGTAGAGCAAACCCTGGAGAATCATAATCCAGATACGTTTCAATTTCAATCGCCCCCCTTCGTCACGTGCCCCGCTCGATGTACTCGGCGCTCGCCGGCGAGGCTCGGTGTTCGGCTCCCCCAGGCGGTGGGTCTGTGACCGCTGGGACCCCGGACCTAGCCAGTTCCGTTCTTCCATCCCCGCTGGCGGCATGTCCACCGCTATGAACTTCGGTACCAAAAGCTTCAAGCCGCGGCCGCCGGACAAGGGCGCCTTCCCGCTGGATCACTTCGGTCTGGTAACACGGGCCGGGCCTGGCTTGGCCTAGCCTCCCCGCAGCTTAGCGCCGACCGTGCCCCGCTTCCGCTCGGCTCTCCGGGGGCCGCGGCAGGGGGAGGCGGGCCCGATCCCGGCGGTAGCGCGACCTTCACTGTCTCTTGCAGGGGAGTGCAGCGCCTTCAGGGAGCGGTTCATGGAGTGCCTCCGTGACAGCGGCTACGAGAGCAGTGCCTGCCGGCAGCGCGCCATGGCCTACCTGGAGTGCCGCATGGACAGGCAAGTGGCACCCCGGGGCCGACTGGACGCTCCCGGCCCGCGGCACGGGGCTGAGGGACAGCTGGGCGACTCCCGGGCAGGGATGTAGCGAGTCTCACTTTTGCGGGGAGGGGAATCCGCAGCGAAGGAGTTCATACAGGGAGGTTGTGGTCTCGTAAGAAGCAGTGTCCACTGCGGCTTTAGCAGTTTACTTGGCTTATGCTTTTGATGTGATGTAGATATCCATCCCAAAGGACAGGGTAATTGTGAGACTTGGACGGCATCTACTGCATGCAAACATCTTTCTTAATGTGGAGGTTTTTTGGTTTTTTTTTCTATGTTTACAAATTAGAAGTTTAACATGTGCTTCGATTCAAGTAAAAAAAGGGGCTTCCAGCAGAATAAAGGCATGGACTTACTCAAACAGATCCAGAGGTGATCAGAGAGCTGGAGCACTTCCCCTGTTAAAACAGGCTGAGAAAGTTGAGGTCGTTCAGAATGGAGAAGGCTCCAGGGAGACCTTATTGCAGCCTTGTAGTACTCGCAGAGGGCATACAGGAGAGATGAGGAGCAACTCTTGATCAGGGAATGTAGCTATAGGATGAGGGGTAATAGTTTTAAACTGAAAGAGGGTAGATTTAGATTAGTTATTAAGAAGAAATTCTTAACTGTGAAGGTGGTGAGGCACTGGAACAAGTTACCCAGAGTAGTTGTGGATGCCTCATCCCTGGAAGTGTAGAAGGCCAGGTTGGATGGGGCTTGAACAACCTGCTCTAGTGGAAGGTGTCCCAGCCCATGGCAGGGGGTTTGGAACTAGTTGATTTTTAAGGTTCCTTCTAATCCAAACCATTCTATCATTGTATAAATGTTGGTGGATGACTTTCAAGGGCTGTTTCCATTCTTGTATTGATGTGCAGTGCTTTCTGTTTAGTGCTGAGTCAGGGAGCTCACTGGGAAAAGTGTGAAGTGCACTTCAATATGAGGTGCATACACCTCGTGGGCTGGTGGTAAGGCTGCACATTCAAAGCCATTCGAAAATCACCACATCACACAAGTATAGTGGCACCATGGATGCTGTTCTAAACCACGTTCACTTCAAAATCTGGTAAACAGCACAGGTAAAATTTTAGGATGCTCTTATGCAGTCTTTTAATTAAAGTTAACCAAGGGTTGGGGCAGTTTCTGCAAAAGCTTTTATTCAGTATCTAANAACTTACATTTAAATGTAAGGATCACTAATAAAGCCCAGATTTGTAGCTTTTACAGTTTCCCTGCTCTTACAGATGTTTGTCAGAGTCTTGCTATTGACAATCGTAAAACGGTTTGTGTGTGAAGTCAATGAGTAAGTATCTTTGTTTAGTCTGGATTAAAAAAATTTTGGCAAAACTGTACATTGTATAAAAATTTCCAGAATTGTGTCCTTTTTATTGTATACTTTGTTTTATTGTTTTTTCTATTTTGTCACCTTGCACAAAGCATTGTTAAATTGCAGCAAATTTTTGTTTGCCCTTGGCAATGACTTCTGGGTCTTGGTATTTGAAGCTTCCTCATACACCTGCTAGTTTTGCATGAGCTTACCTTGCAAGGATGCTGGCTTGCCACCCAAAGTCACTACTTCTCTCCTTGCCAAAGATCTGCTGTTTATAATTTACTTGCACATTTGCTGTGGCTGCAATACTGAACTTGCTATGGTTGCTGGCATTCAAAAATGAGTTAGGAATCCATTAAAAGATGATTAGTCTTGNATACAAGATGCTTTATTTTTCTACACCACGTGTTAAAAACACACCTTCTTTTTAAAATATTTGGAATGTGATAGATCTGAGAATAATGTAGAACTTTTATTGAATATAATGGAAGAATTGTAACAAAATACACTCTTAAATTGCAGTGTAATTTTTTATGGCTAACATTTTGTCTGATTTGGGTCTTAGCTATGGGTTCCTAACCCGAGCTCTGCCCAGCAGCAGACTGCATGTTGTGATATCTGTTTTGTACAGAAAAGCTACGGCGCAGTCTTCCAAACCTGTCCAGGACATCCAGCATCCAAGCTGAGTCTGTGAAAAACAGCAGAAGTGACTCCAATTTCCAAGTGCCAAATGGAGGAATACCTCGCATTCAACCTCAAGCCTCAGCCAGTAAGTAACTTTAGTGACACTTCAGTCTGTATTGCAGGCTTAAGCCAGTCTCAAGGCAGAGAAAAACTGCTTGCCACGTTAGAGATGCTGATCTTGAGCTTCTGAATGGGACTTTTGTACTTCTGGTTTCTGGTATGCAAAATCAGGTATTGATTATGTTCAACTGTGTCTGATCCCTTAAGGTGTCACTTCTAGTTTCCTAAAAGTGTATGTAGAAATACTATAAAGAGAATAAATGCAGTACTTGAAAGTTTCAGAAATAGCATTCTGTCATTTACAGAATGTGTCATGTTCTCTACTGTTGAATTTTATTTTCAGTTATTTAAGTGTCAGTTACTTCTTTAGAAAAGATTTGGCTGAACCTGTGTCCTGTGAAACAAATTAGTCCATTGCTGGGCCAGTGGCTGTTAGTCTGTCCAAAAGTGAGCTGCTGACAGGAGGGTGCTGCTAATCTCACAAGTCTTTTGGAAATGGTGACCTTAAAGAAGCCAAAGCAAGTGGAACTTAAATATTCAGTGCTTCTTTGTATGTCAATATTGACAGTTCCTGTTGTTTAAATGTTTCTTGATTGTTTTACTTAAAACGTTTCAGAATTTAATAACCTTGTGTGACATTTTCAGAGGAAGAACAGGTTGTGAATATTGCAGCATGTAGAGCTTTGAACTATGAAACTCCTATGCTAAAATTTCATCAGGAATCTAAATATTTGACAAGACACTCAAGACAATATTTGTGAATGAAACTTTTTGTACCCATTGAACAGTAAATGCATACTGGCCAGCCTAGCTGGCCTTGGTGACTGGTCCTTTCTAAACAGCATGGGAATGCCTCCCAGTAGAGAGAGGCACCCAGGCCTCACCAGTGACTGGCCTGTCTGTAGGGACTCAGAGCAGATTAAGAGGTGTGTGGATAGTTGGTCCCAGCTGTGTGATACTGCACTCAGAGATGCTGATGTGGCCTTGTGATTATTGATACAGGTAACCCCATCCACCTTCACAAACACCCCAGAGCTGGGATTTACAACTGTGTGCAGTTCAAGTGCAGGACTGCTCTCTGCTAGGCAGGCTTTTCAAGTTCTGAAGGCACTTGGAGCAGTTGCAAAGCAGCTCTCCAGCTGGGTTATTTTTGTGATAGGAAGAATGATCAAAATAAACTGAAAAGGAAGGAAAAAATATATTTTGTAAACCTCTGTATGGATTTTATTTGGGTCCTTAAAGCTGAGTGAGCTGGGAAGTGAAGAGTACAGAGAGCTGCTTAATTAGCTAAAGGCCATTTCCAGTATTAAATGTATATTCCCAGTGAAACTATGATCAGACAGCATAAGTCTCAATATTTAGTGAGTTACTTCAATGGAGGAGCTGAAGTAGTGTGACATATCTTTTTTTTTTCTATTTGTGTATGAATTGAGAACCACAGAAATTATTAGCTAAATCTGGTTGCCTTTTATGGGAGTCTCTTCCCAAATGTGAACCATTCTAGAACAACTTACATTTAAATGTAAGGATCACTAATAAAGCCCAGATTTGTAGCTTTTACAGTTTCCCTGCTCTTACAGATGTTTGTCAGAGTCTTGCTATTGACAATCGTAAAACGGTTTGTGTGTGAAGTCAATGAGTAAGTATCTTTGTTTAGTCTGGATTAAAAAAATTTTGGCAAAACTGTACATTGTATAAAAATTTCCAGAATTGTGTCCTTTTTATTGTATACTTTGTTTTATTGTTTTTTCTATTTTGTCACCTTGCACAAAGCATTGTTAAATTGCAGCAAATTTTTGTTTGCCCTTGGCAATGACTTCTGGGTCTTGGTATTTGAAGCTTCCTCATACACCTGCTAGTTTTGCATGAGCTTACCTTGCAAGGATGCTGGCTTGCCACCCAAAGTCACTACTTCTCTCCTTGCCAAAGATCTGCTGTTTATAATTTACTTGCACATTTGCTGTGGCTGCAATACTGAACTTGCTATGGTTGCTGGCATTCAAAAATGAGTTAGGAATCCATTAAAAGATGATTAGTCTTGTGCTTACACAGACAAATTGTGCACACTTGCTTAAAGAGTAGAGGGAAGACACAATATGTGTAGAGGTACAACTGTAAATTGTAAAGCATTACAATTGTAAAGCATTACAATTGGTAAAGCAATTTACAATTGGGTACAACTGTAAATATTTGGCATTTTAAGTTTTATCTCTAATGTGAAAAATCCCTTTTTTTAAGAGATAATTAAATAGTAGTTGGAAATATTGGGATCTTCTGATTCTCCATGTGATTATGCATTCCTCAAGTGGTACTGTCTGAGTTCTTGCCAGTGATTCAGTGCAGAGTTGTTCAGCTGTTGAGTCTCTCCTGACATCTCCATTGAGAATGAAGAAATTTGATATATATACTTTAAATCCTTTCCATATCATCCTCCAGCTCTGATTGCAAGTGGTGTAAATAATGATGGGGGAAGAAACTCAGTGACATATTTAACAATTAATTTAGGGCAAACTAAATTCCAGGTCATGGATATGAAGGAATAAGCTGATCTTACCTTGTGTGGTATAACAAAAACACTGATTCAGTAAGAGATGGTATAATGGAATACTTGTGGACAGAAGGACTCTGGCCAGTGGTCTGCCTCACTGAATTCCTTGGAATTGTGATCATTGTTAAACATCCTACTGTGCTTAATTGGCTCTATGGATATGCCTTAAAAAGGTTTCTAGACAGACCTTCTGCCAGAAGTTGAGTAAGGGTTCCATGTGATGTGATTTTTTTGCATTCTAGTTGGTGGAAGGAATAGGTTTTGTATTCTTAACAGCCCCAGGCAGCATTTTATCATGTTTATAAATGCATCCCATATGTTTATAAACAACATAAAAACATTCCTTTTTGCTGTTCATTGAAAGTGACAGGTTTTAGTTAAGACTAAAATTCATAGCCCACCTAGTTATATTTGCAGAATGAACGTAAAACACATGATAAATCATGATCATAAAACACACGAGCTTGTTTTATAGTTCACAGAATATTGTGAATTTTGCACTGAAGGGTAGGAAAGGTGATGACAATTACTATACACTATCAAGTTTAGAAATAGATTAACTAATATTATTAGATTCTAATTGTTTTTCCCCTTCCTTCTTCATAGGGATATTCAGCAGTGGGTGATAGCACCACTGAGCTTCCATACTCAGGGTCAGGATCTTTATGCCCAGCTGTTTGCCCATCTCTCTTCCTCCTCACTGTGGAAATTAGCCTTGCTAGTGCAACCAGTTTTATGCTGGTATAAAACTCCATAACACTGGGTTGAGCAGAGAAGTTTATTGATAGATGACCATTTTCTGAAGCCTTTGTGTAGGCAAAGTTTTCTTTCATGGACTGCTTTCCTCCTTCCCCCCTTAAATATGCTGAGCTAATGAGTTCCTTCTGGCAATAGGTCACTCTCTCCTTGCCAAGATTCTGCAGTTCTTGGAACATTGGCTTCCCTCCTAGGAGCTGGTAGGTAGTGAAGTCATTTCAAGGCAGTATCAGCCCTTGAACATTACTAGAAGACAGGCAGGATAGAGGAGCAAAGGAGCAGTTAAAGTTTTTGTAATGCTGTCTACATGCTGGCAGTTTAATTCTTAGTGTCATGTCTTCATTTGAAGTATCAGCCTTCTGTATACCCTCTTGAACAGGGGGAGAAAACCCCAACCAAATGGCATGTTTGCATAACTAAAAAATACTATTTGTTTATATGATCATACAGAACAAAGATTTATGCTTTTGTATAGTGTTAAATTGATTTTTTTTTTTTTTTTAGACTCCTTTAAAATTACTAGTTTAGTCCTGGTAGGTCAAATATGACAGTTGAATTTTAATCTTTGTAACTAATTTTGCACTCATTGCTGTAGCATGTTTGCTAGGTGGCTTGTTTTCCTTTGGTGTCTTTTTTTTCTTTTTTTTTTTTTTCTCCTTTCTGGGCTTTTTGCCCCCAGCAGCTTTACTCTTAGAGAATTTGCTCATTTTGCACTGCACAATTTCTGACATGCTCCTTGTAACTCTTAGCCATTAAGAGCACCATTTAAAAACCCTGCCACTTCCACAGTCATAACAGCTTTTTGAGTGTTTTACTCACTCTGTTCCTTGATGCTTCACAAGTGGATACAATTCTGAAATTCCCAGGAAATTTAGTTTACTTCTCTTCTTAGACAAATATAACACTTCTTGTCTTTCAACAGCTCTGCAAAGGCAGAAAAATTTGCCTCGTGCTGCCTTCAAAACCAAACAGTTCCTTCAAACTCCATCTACAAAAGGAGGTAATTAACTTACAACCTCTTATTGAGCTCCAGCAAATCTCAGATAATTGTTCACCTGCATTAAGTCTCACATACTCTAGATTAATAAATTTGCTGTTGCATGTGAAGATTAACCAAGTGGTCCTTGCTGTAAAGCCTTAACTTTTCAGTTTTAAACAAAAAACACAACCCTGCATTATAAAAAGAAAAAAAAATAAATAGGATTTTGAGATAAAATTAATTTTCCACTTCTAGCATCTTTTAAGGAAATCTGTATTAGAAAAGTAGACCCCTACATCCATATTTATTAGAGGCTCATTTAGATAGATTTTGTTTTTAATGGTAAATACTGCTCTTTTAAAAGTTTTTTTGATTGTATAAAAATCTGAAAGCAAGTGAAAATACCATGCTTTGTGCTGGAAACAAAAGGTTATTATCCAGATCATCTGATTTTACAGATCTTACTTCACTTGAGATGAGTCCTTCATGCAGATCCTGAGGGTGGCTGACAAAATGCTTGTTTGGCTCAGTAGCTTAACAACACTTAACTCCAAGTCAGCTTCATTCCATGCAGAAAGTTTTAGCAAAATATAATTTTGAAACAGGTTAACATGGCTTAATAGGAGGTTTCTAACAGTCTTCAAACTATTTCATACCAAATAGAGAAAAGTTATTTCAGTGTTCTGCTTTGGTGTAACACCATCTTCTTAATTCCTCTGCAGAGCTTTCTGTGCTGTCTTTCCAGCTGGCCATACCCCAACTTCATCAACTTATTAGCTAGTTGACCTAGTCTGGAGCTGTAGAAGTGTACACAAAATTAAGTTATCTTTAAAATTATGTTATTGGTAAAATTTTATTAAACCTTAGAGGATGAGCATGCTGCACTGCTAGATTCTCACAAGCATAGAAGCATTATAAAGTGACTTTTGTCTCAGAAGGAAAAAACTGCTATGGGCAACAGTTGTTTTTGGTTTAAGGTGCTGTTCACTGCATTCATTGCTTGACATCTTTCACACACAGGTGCTGGCTTCTTTGTTTTACCATTTTGTGTAAAACAGTTGACAATACCTTCACATCACTCAGTCTTTAGCTCACTGTGACAGGTTTGTTACAGCTTACACAGCAGTACCAGGAGCTGCATGACCATAGCAGCCAGATCATAGCATCACAGAGCAGGGGTGTCTAATCTGCCCCCCTTGCTGTAGCAGGGACTTGTTTAACTACATCAGGTTGCTCAGAGCCCCCTCTGACCTGACTCTGAGTGTTCCCAGGGATGGGGCTGTTGCCACCTCTCTGGGCAACTTATGCCAGTGCTTCACCACTCTCATCATAAAAAATGTCTTCCTTATATCTAGTCTAAATCTACACTCTCAGTTTAAAATCATTACTCCTTGTCCTGTTGCAGCAGGCCCTGATAAAAAGTCTGTCCCCATCTTTCTCATAGACCCCCTGCAAGCACTGAAATGCTGCAGTGACAATCCTCCAGAGCCTTCTCTTCTCCAGGCTCAGCAGCCCCAACTCTCTCAGCCTTTCTTCACAGGAGAGATGTTCTAGCCTCTGATCATTTTTGTGTCCCTCCTCTGGACCTGCTTCATCAAGTCCATCCCTGTCTTTCCTGTACTGAGAAGACAGATCAGTTTCTTGATGGCCATTGTTCTACCTCATCTGTTCAGTTGCATCAGCATCAGCCTCATCACAGTGGTTATGATTTAACAACTGCATTTTGATTCTGGTTTCAAGTCAGAGGCCTTTGGGTGCAAGCCACATAAGGTTGTGGCTTCCCAGCATCCTGCTTTGCTGAGTAAGGATCTCTTGCTCCCTGCCCACAGTCTAGGAAAGATTCCAGAGAGAGTGGGAAATCTAAATTTTGTGGCTGCGCACTGACATTCATTTTTATTGTTGCCAGATGTTTGAATTGCAGTTGTTTCTAGTTTAGTTTCTAAGGAGATGGAGTTGTGGAAAGCTGTTAACTGCTGCCCTCACTCTTCTGCAGGGTTTCATTACCATGGATCAGCTCAGTGCTGCACGTAGGTAGAAAATGATTTAAGCCTTTGGCTGCAGCAGTCCCTCACTCTTTGTGATCCTGCCTTGCACACAGGCCAAACTGAGTTTTATTAAATACCCAGAACTGCTCTGAGACAGAGTTCTTTAGATGTAGAGGAGAATTATTAGGCAGTTTGCCAGAGATTGCATCATGTGGAGCACTTGGAGATCACAGCACATTGGAAGACAATTTGTTCCTTTATGTACAAGAATGAACACAGCTCCAGGCCGTGTCTGCAGTGCTGTGCTGACAGGAAAGGTTTTGTGAAGTGACAGCTCAAGTTGGACACATGGCAAAATATGGTCAANACCTCTTATTGAGCTCCAGCAAATCTCAGATAATTGTTCACCTGCATTAAGTCTCACATACTCTAGATTAATAAATTTGCTGTTGCATGTGAAGATTAACCAAGTGGTCCTTGCTGTAAAGCCTTAACTTTTCAGTTTTAAACAAAAAACACAACCCTGCATTATAAAAAGAAAAAAAAATAAATAGGATTTTGAGATAAAATTAATTTTCCACTTCTAGCATCTTTTAAGGAAATCTGTATTAGAAAAGTAGACCCCTACATCCATATTTATTAGAGGCTCATTTAGATAGATTTTGTTTTTAATGGTAAATACTGCTCTTTTAAAAGTTTTTTTGATTGTATAAAAATCTGAAAGCAAGTGAAAATACCATGCTTTGTGCTGGAAACAAAAGGTTATTATCCAGATCATCTGATTTTACAGATCTTACTTCACTTGAGATGAGTCCTTCATGCAGATCCTGAGGGTGGCTGACAAAATGCTTGTTTGGCTCAGTAGCTTAACAACACTTAACTCCAAGTCAGCTTCATTCCATGCAGAAAGTTTTAGCAAAATATAATTTTGAAACAGGTTAACATGGCTTAATAGGAGGTTTCTAACAGTCTTCAAACTATTTCATACCAAATAGAGAAAAGTTATTTCAGTGTTCTGCTTTGGTGTAACACCATCTTCTCAATTCCTCTGCAGAGCTTTCTGTGCTGTCTTTCCAGCTGGCCATACCCCAACTTCATCAACTTATTAGCTAGTTGACCTAGTCTGGAGCTGTAGAAGTGTACACAAAATTAAGTTATCTTTAAAATTATGTTATTGGTAAAATTTTATTAAACCTTAGAGGATGAGCATGCTGCACTGCTAGATTCTCACAAGCATAGAAGCATTATAAAGTGACTTTTGTCTCAGAAGGAAAAAACTGCTATGGGCAACAGTTGTTTTTGGTTTAAGGTGCTGTTCACTGCATTCATTGCTTGACATCTTTCACACACAGGTGCTGGCTTCTTTGTTTTACCATTTTGTGTAAAACAGTTGACAATACCTTCACATCACTCAGTCTTTAGCTCACTGTGACAGGTTTGTTACAGCTTACACAGCAGTACCAGGAGCTGCATGACCATAGCAGCCAGATCATAGCATCACAGAGCAGGGGTGTCTAATCTGCCCCCCTTGCTGTAGCAGGGACTTGTTTAACTACATCAGGTTGCTCAGAGCCCCCTCTGACCTGACTCTGAGTGTTCCCAGGGATGGGGCTGTTGCCACCTCTCTGGGCAACTTATGCCAGTGCTTCACCACTCTCATCATAAAAAATGTCTTCCTTATATCTAGTCTAAATCTACACTCTCAGTTTAAAACCATTACTCCTTGTCCTGTTGCAGCAGGCCCTGATAAAAAGTCTGTCCCCATCTTTCTCATAGACCCCCTGTAAGCACTGAAATGCTGCAGTGACAATCCTCCAGAGCCTTCTCTTCTCCAGGCTCAGCAGCCCCAACTCTCTCAGCCTTTCTTCACAGGAGAGATGTTCTAGCCTCTGATCATTTTTGTGTCCCTCCTCTGGACCTGCTTCATCAAGTCCATCCCTGTCTTTCCTGTACTGAGAAGACAGATCAGTTTCTTGATGGCCATTGTTCTACCTCATCTGTTCAGTTGCATCAGCATCAGCCTCATCACAGTGGTTATGATTTAACAACTGCATTTTGATTCTGGTTTCAAGTCAGAGGCCTTTGGGTGCAAGCCACATAAGGTTGTGGCTTCCCAGCATCCTGCTTTGCTGAGTAAGGATCTCTTGCTCCCTGCCCACAGTCTAGGAAAGATTCCAGAGAGAGTGGGAAATCTAAATTTTGTGGCTGCGCACTGACATTCATTTTTATTGTTGCCAGATGTTTGAATTGCAGTTGTTTCTAGTTTAGTTTCTAAGGAGATGGAGTTGTGGAAAGCTGTTAACTGCTGCCCTCACTCTTCTGCAGGGTTTCATTACCATGGATCAGCTCAGTGCTGCACGTAGGTAGAAAATGATTTAAGCCTTTGGCTGCAGCAGTCCCTCACTCTTTGTGATCCTGCCTTGCACACAGGCCAAACTGAGTTTTATTAAATACCCAGAACTGCTCTGAGACAGAGTTCTTTAGATGTAGAGGAGAATTATTAGGCAGTTTGCCAGAGATTGCATCATGTGGAGCACTTGGAGATCACAGCACATTGGAAGACAATTTGTTCCTTTATGTACAAGAATGAACACAGCTCCAGGCCGTGTCTGCAGTGCTGTGCTGACAGGAAAGGTTTTGTGAAGTGACAGCTCAAGTTGGACACATGGCAAAATATGGTCAACAGAAAGCTGGAGAGAATGGAGAGGGCTAATTTGCTGGGTGCTTACTTTCACTGGGAATGTGACAAGCTTTCTTCAGTTACAACTTCATTGTTTATATACTCTGTATCTAAAGCCCTTTCCCCTGTTTCCCCTGTAAGAAGCACAAAGCTGCATTCAGGTTTTGTTTGCTGGCACTGGTCTGTTGCTAACATGCTGCTGTATTAGTGTCCAAGCAAGCACTGTACTGAAGTGTGGTGATAAAAGCTCCCTGTGTTTACACTGCAGAATCACTTGGGAATTCTGCAGGTTTGACTGCACTGATGTTCAAGGCAATGTCACACTTTTAAAGACTTCTGACATGTATTTATCTTGGTCCTAGGAGCACTTTGCTGCTCCTTTTGTCCAGTCATGCTGCTGTTAATGCTTTCCTTAATCCAGCCTCTGGCTTGACGCCGAGGTTTTTATTTTAAGGGGTTTTATTTCTTCTCTTCACTACTTAGCAGCTGTCACCTATTATTGACATCACCACCCCTGTGGTCAGCTCTGCCCACGAGCAGCTTCATGCTGTGTTTGATGTCACTATCAGTGGAAAAGGCCCTCTTTGGATAAGCCAGAAAGAAATCAAATCCCACTTGTAATGAAGCACATATTAATCTTCCAAGACATTCTCCTATAAGAAATGGCTTCAAAATATAACCTGGCAACTAGAACTTCCTCTGTGCCCCATTTAGGATGCCATCTCTTCTTTCACTCTTCAGCTTCTTGGTGAATCTACCTTTTAAAATTATAGTAAGAGCTATTTGAAGGACCATCTTCATGTACAGTATCTGTCTTAAGAGGATGCAACTGGTCTCTGTTTAATAAAGTTTAGAGGACTTAACAGTTTGTGGAAATTCACTAAATGCAAATGTGATTTTGTTTTACTTTCCTGATTGGTTTGAGTGTCCCATGGGGACTGTTACTGACCCACTCTAATCAGTTTGAAAAGCTGGTGAAATTCCATTTGAATATTAAGGTGATGGATTCATTTAAGTATTCTGTTTAGTAATTACATTATGCATAATTTGAAAATATTTATCATACTCCTGAAGAATTGTGCTTAAGGTTTGGCATTATCAAAGAACTGTTTCCCAGAAAGGACTTGATAAAGACCTTACATACTAACTCAGACACAAAGTATTTTAATACAGGTATTAGTTGTACTGATTATTTACATAATATTTGTAAGAGGAAAGCTGTAAATTGTTCCAGTTGTCTGGTTTAAGTTTCAAAGCAGCACCTTAATGTTTTTGGTGTTGGGAGTTGGATGACCCCATCTTTTGGTGGTTTTTTATTTTTGCCATTAGCTAATAAATCTGAGCTGTGACCATATCTTTAGATGACTTCTGCTTCAGTGGACTTGATTAAAAAGAACAGCAGGAAAGAAACACCTGAGACATGTTGCAGTCCATTTCATTACTGAAGGCTACAACACTCTGTATCACAGTAGAACACTGTATTCTTCCCCATGCTCTTTCAGGGATGGAAATTCACATATTTCTTCTGAACAAATACAGTCTGCTCTCTTTCTTCTGACCTGAGTGATGATAGAATGGCTAGAGCCTTACTGAACAGTTACAAATCCAGACAGATAAATAATAGCAAGCAAGTGGGGCATTAGTTACGATATTAAAATCCCATGACAGGATATCTGAATTCCAGTTTCTCATTGCTGCTTGGCTGTATTCCATTATACATTCCATAATGTTTGAATATTCACATGAAGTAGCTTCCTGATTGTTATTTCAGTTATGCTGTAACTTAAGCTTGAAAGTAATTTCTGTGCTTTGTTTTTTCAGTACCTTCTTCAAGTAAATTCCGCTCGCCCGCAGCACCGTCTCCCCTGGCTCTCCGACAGCCAGTGAAAGCATTTAGCAACCATGGACCTGCTTCAGTGGCTTCTCCAGAAGCCACCCAGCTGCCACACAGCAGTTCTTCACCAGGGCCTCTTGCAGCCCAGAGTTCAGGCTTGCCAAGCCCTGCCTGCAGTGTTAACAGCAGTACTCTCACCAGGGCGGCAGGGACGGCGGGGATGAGGAGTGGTTTGCCCAGACCCAGTGCCCCCTCCACGGGGGGTATCCCAGTGCCTCGTAGCAAACTTGCACAGCCTGTTCGCAGGTGAGTTTCTGAAGGGCAGCTTGCTTTGAGGATTACCTAATGTTGTGTGTTGGGTGTTTGTGCTGCTTAGTTTGAGCTGCAGCCCTGAGGATGCAGTTGGAGAGAGCCACACAAAGTATTTGCCTGTGTTTCCGAAGTACTTTTGAAGCAAAAGCAAGAGAAAAAGTTTCTTGAAATAGAGTGTGAAGGTGAAGGAGTCAAAGTGAAAAGAGTAATGGAAGATACTGAACTAAAGTGTCTTAGACTGGGCCAAGAAGGCACTAATTGGTCTGTGTGTGGTAAAATTATCAAAATACAGCTGCCAAGTGAAAATTCATTTGTACTGATGAGTGACATTCTGAAGTCAGAACTATTTTCCTCTTGTAATCTCTAAGTCAGGCAATAGTACCAGAGTGAGAACAGTTTCTGTCCTTGGGCATCTTGAGACTTCAGGGAGGATCTGAGGGCACAGGCAGCACCCATAGCACTTGATCAACTTAATGTAAAAATCCGTGCAGTTAACCCACAGGACAAACAGAATGTTCAGTTTACACACAGTCTCTGCTAGCACCCAGCTGTGGCAGCTGCTCTGTGTCACAGCATTTTGGAAAACAACCCCAAGAGAGGCTAGATGGACAGTTTGTCTTCAGGACAATCAGAAAGTCTAAATTATGCATCACTTCTGTGTGCTCTTAATGGCATGTGAATGTGGATTTTCACTGAAGCTGCAAGTGGAAGCCAGCTGACATAAAGCAGCACTTATGAGAAATATAAAGAATTATTCATGTAATGAAAGCAGGTTTTTTTTGACAGAAAGTTCTGAATAGTGGTGAAGTGTGGCTGTCAAAGTTACAACTTTTCTTATGGACAAGTGTTTCTTTTCTATATTACATCCATAATGCAGTATCTGTACAAAGTCCCATGATGTGGTATTTATCAATGTCAAGATTCTGATTTAAGCAAAATGTATGCTCTAAACAGCATCACTGAAAAATCACCTGTTTTTACGTAGCAGCAGAGAAAGTTTGTATTTTCACAGAGTATCACAGCAGAAAAATTTCTGTTTATGCAGATTTCTTCTGACTTGGTAGCTGCCAAAATACAACCCATAGAACCTGAAACTGAAATTACTCCAGGGTTTATATTAAGTATTGCAGAGAAGTAAATGAGTGAAGTGTATATTTCAGTTATTTATAAAATGTTTAAGTTCTTCATGTGTTATAGATGGAGACTTCAGCAGTTATGTATGAAACTGAAAAAATATTTTGTTTTATTTTAGATCATTACCCACTCCCAAAACCTACAGCAACGTGAAAGATGAGAGTTGGAAAGATGGCTGCTACTGAACTGCACAGCTTAATGCAGAGCTCCAGTGCCCGTGGATGCTTCCTCACCAGGGAAAGACAGCTTGATTATACAAACTGTTCAGATGTGACTTTGGGGATTTGTAAAAATCCCAGACCTCTCTGTCTCTAATTAGCACAAACTGACAGAGATTATAAAGCAGCACTTTAATGACATCTAACATCAGATGTTTGGTGGTCATGCAATCACTTCTACATTAAATTGCTATCAGTTCTGGGTTGTTAGTTTTCCTTGCTTGCTAAAAACATATCAATATGAGCATTTATGACAGTGGCCAATGTCTGGGCAAAAACCTAACGAATGCCAAAGAAATGCCCATCTTGAGAACAGCAAGTACAGCAGCAGTCACCTCCATTGTCCAAAACTCCACTGTCAGCCTTCTGAGTGGAGCAGAAAGATGGGTGGAGTTAAGCAGGTGAACACTGCAGCCTGCACGGGGCTGGGAACACTGCTGGCAGCAGCTGCCTGAGGCTCTTGCTTCCTTCACAGCAAGATGCTTGGGAGGTTTAGGCAGAACAGTAATTAGTAGCCATGGCTTTTATGAACATTAAAGGTTTGAATGTAGCAGACAAACAAATGCAGTAGTATAGATTGCATCTTTCCTACGTTGATTTATCAGCTTTACATGCTCTTCTTTGTTCAATTTGCCAAAAGGGCTCAGTATCAGTTATACAATCTTTCTAACCTTCAAGTTCCTGGCTCAGGAAAGATGGCCTTGCTATTGTAGCCACATTTTTAACACTCAGCTCGATATTTGGGGAAAACTTTTTTTATAGCAGGTTTCCTTCCAAAGGAAAGAGCAAGTTGTAATGTTAATTTGTTGTAATACCATACCACTATGCTTGCAGCCTGGGGCACCTGTAAATGCTGATAGTTAAGGAGAAGGAGACACAACTATGCACTTGTAACATACAAATTTTAAGGTGATGAGTTGACTCTTAATGCCAAATGATATTCATTTAGGTGATGTTCCATGGTATGAGGAAGTTTTCTGTATCCTATTTTTTTACTTTCATCCATTTCTTAAATTGGTTTATTTTAAATTGTAAATATTTTTACAGAAGATATTGCCCATGTAAGTGTGTTTAAAGATGTACTTTGCCTTACATACGTGTATCTCAACATTACTGGTAATGGAGTATGAAACCTGCTATGTCTGTTTACAAGCTATTAAATTCCTCTGGTGGCTCTAATTCTAACATATTTTGCTCAGAACAACTCATTCGTATATTTAGGATTTGAACCATTGTTTTCTGTTTTGGAAGACATCATGCAAACCTTTGTAGCTAAAGTTGTATTGGGTGGGACTAGTTAAATGGAAGGGATATTGTTTGAAGCTTTTTCAGTATTTTGGATGTACAGTTGATGAAGTAAGAATGTGAATGGTATATCCTTTGTGCAATGACTGACCCAACACTACAGGTTGGATTGGATGGTAGGTAGCCTTCAACCCCATCAGTATCTGAGTGTGGAACTGCTGGTGTATCTGGACTCCCACCACTAAGAGGATAACTAACCCTGAAATTCTAGCACTTGAATTTTAACATATTCCTGGACAAAAAGCCATGCAACACCTACTTGACTTGGAAGAAGCCAAATAGAGTGGAGACTAATTTGCAGCTCTGATCACTCAAGCAATCTTTGTGTTGATAATGACTTCACACTCCAGACCAGGATCTGTGCTGAGGCTTTGAAGTCAGGGTATCTACTGTAATTCAGTTAGATTTCAGCAGGGGTAAAAAAAAAACCAAAACAACTGCCTTGCACCAGTAGACCAGTACATACCACTTGCTAATCAATCTAGCCTTGTGTCATTTGCTGGCATGGATGTCAGCATCTCATATCACTGTTAGGCAGAAGACTAGGTCAAATGTGTGTATTCTTACAGAAGCCCAAATTTTCCCATTTCAGCATTTTGCAAAGCAATGCTGCAGCCTTCATTGGAAAATAAAAAGGTGAATTTTAATTTGTGGATTTTATCAGAACACTTGATGGACTTTTAAATTTTGCAAGTCCGTGTAGATGATGATATTGGGGGTTTTACCAGGGCTGCATCAAACCGTGGTGTGTGTTTCCTTAAGTTAAGTAATTCATCACTTGGGTAAGTTCAGCTTAAGTTTTCTAAGGATTATTTTCTCTGCTGTTCTTCCCTGAAATACAGTGAATGACTTCCTGAGAAGACAAGACTTGTCTGTTTACTAGAAAGCCTTTGTGCATTACCAGTTCATTGATATCAGGAAATCACAGGGCTCTGTGTTTAGAGATTTATTGCAGAAGTGTGGAGTTATGGATTTGATAAACTAGTGCCTATGATTTACTTAACTTATGTTTGATATATATAGTAGTAAGGGTTTTTTGAATGTGGATTACTTTTTGTGCCAACAGCTCAGAATTGTTGTATGTGTGTAGGCAGGAAGACTTATTCTGCTTTCAAAGTTATTTAATTTTTTTTTTGTTTTAATGTTTTTGTGATAAGTGTTAAAAAANGGCAGAAGACTTATTCTGCTTTCAAAGTTATTTAATTTTTTTTTTGTTTTAATGTTTTTGTGATAAGTGTTAAAAAAATAATAAAAAATATCTATAAAATATTCTTACCACAAAAATATTTCCTGGATTTTTTTATATATATAAACAAATTGTTTTGAAGAGCTTTTAGAAATTGGAGGGTATTGTTTTAGGGCTGTCCTGATTAGTCAGGCTGTTTTTCAAGAACTATATTCACTTTGCCAGGAGTTACTGACATCAGTTACCCTGCAACTCATGAACAGTACAATGCTGTATTTGGGTGAAATCTGGGATTGTTGTGTGTCTGCTCTGGAAGGATGGTGCATATGTAATTCAGAGTTGAATTCAGAGCTGGCTTCATACCAACTGCTTCCAAAATATGACTCACTACCCCTCCCTTTGTTTCTTAGTTCTGCTCTCAAGTACCATTTGCCCTGGGCCCTTTCAGGAAAACAGCAGTGTCAAAATCACAGGCAAGCAATAGACTTCTGTGCTTCTCTTACATGACACCTACTGAAACAAACTGTTCTGTATTAAACTATTAGCATTATCAGATTGCAATATGCAGGAAAATACTGTTTCTACAATCCTTACTTGGAGTGAAGGTGTGACAGCTCCTTTGGTTTTGGTGCAGAAGTTCTAGGTCCCGTTGTGTTCAATAGTGTGTTTCCTCTAGCAGTCCAGGTGCAATGGTGAGGAGTGAGGAGTGTGTAAGCAGAAGGCTGCAACTGCTTAGGCTGCTGAAGTCTTGGCTGCAGAGCACAGGGTCTTGACCATTCAAAACTTGAATGCAACTCTGAGAAAAAAAAAAAATATATAGGAAACAAGTATGTCAGTGACAAGTCTTTAGTCCTCTACTGCTCTGTTAGAACAGGAGTGAACTTGAGAGACTGGAGCATCTGCCCTTGCCTGATGTCTCTGCCACTCTGCAGGGCCAGGCTGACACCTACAGGCCTAAAACCCTACAGGTTTAAAAGAGTGGCATGTGCTGCCTTCTCCCCAGCATGTTCATCCCTCCTTGCTGCTTTTAAATGAACCCCATGAAGTGTAGTTCTGGTGTCAGCTACAGCCAGCGAGAGTCACAAGCTTATCAGGGAGGAGTGGTATATACTTTACTTGAGGTGATTCTGTGGTGCATCCCCAGTGTTATCATATGCAACATGCAGAATACAAGCTATAAATTATTCCTTTCTGTGCTTTTCCCTTCTCTGTTCCATGATTTTCTTCAGACTATAGCCAAAACTCATTGAGGCCTGACAGCTCCTGTGCAAAGATCTTTTTTCCCCTTGGGGACAGATGTCCATCTGTTGCCAGCAGACCAGGTGCCATATAAACTTCTCCATGATCAAAAAACCCAAAATTCCAACGATGGCACCAGTCTCTCAGCCATGTGTTAAATACATGTGTTTTCCACCTGCTACCTGTATTTTTTCCCCACTACTTGAGGGATTGATGAGAAAACTACCTGTGCACCTGAACCTTCAACCAGTCTCCCTAGAGCCCTGAAGTCCTTCTTTGGACTTCTCTCAGAAACCTCATCATTACCCACCTGGGTAACTATCAAAGGGTAATAATCAGAGGGGTGCAACTGATCAGGCAGCTTCCTTTTAATGTCTTTAACCCGAGCCCCAGGGAGGCAGCAGACTGCCCTGTGGGGTGGGTCTGGCCTACAGATTGGCCCCTCAGTTGCCCTCAGTAGAGAGTCGTCTACTCCAAGGCTGTGGAACACGAGTTTGGTTTGCATCCTGTTCAGGCCACTGCACTCCAAGCTGATTGAACCTGGTATGTGCCAGGTTTTTCTAACAGAGCTGTAAGATCAGCAGGGCAGGAGTATCTTGTGCCATCTTAAATACATCTTTGTCACTCCCCTCCTTTAGAAATGAAATTCTATTGAAGTGCACACTGCCGTTATGAGTCTCCTCTCAAAGAAAAGTGGAGCAGGGGGAGATCAGGCAAACCCTCTGCTCTTTATCCTCTGCCTCAGCTCCTTGCTTAACCTTGAATTTCTCAGCTCTACTGGCATCCATTTGCCCCTACATTTACTCACCCAACCACTGAGCCCAGAGCAAGATCATATTGTTTCTGTTCATCCACTCCCCACTGGGCTAATGCAGAGACATAAAAACCCCATTGTTAATGCCACTTCAACTGACCTGTCTTCAAAGGAGTTATGAAAACCTTGTCCTGATTCTCATCTTTTTAAAGCTGTGCCTCCCTGTCAGGGAGAGCATCATGGCATCCCCACCATTGCTCAGCCTCAGGAAAACAGCCCACACCCCTCTCTCCATCTCCAGCTGCTGAGCTGCACAACAGCCCTGCTGCACACACAGTGCAGGTGACACAGCCCTGGCCACCACCAGGAGTTGCTCCTTGCTGTGGGTGCAGTGGCACAGCCATAGCAGCCAATGCCTCCTCCTAGACTACTGGTGTGGAGCTAGTGCTGTTGATCCAGAGCATGCAGCCCACCTGAACACCTGTGAGTGCCAGAGTGGGCTGTAGGAGACCCTCAGTCAATTCCCTGCTCTGCCATACGCTTGCATGGACAACTCATTTATTTTCTTGAGGCTCAGTTCCTCATCCCTGAACCAGTGTTGATAACTCACGTGATGGGAGTGAGGGGCAGGGGTCAGACAGTCAGTTCATATCTTGTCTGATACAGTGGGGTAAGTTAAGAATGGAAATTTGCTTGACCTTGGTTTATGAGCCCAAATGTCAGAGAGCAGATAATGTCTATTGTAAATGTCAGAGTCAAGGGATTGTTCTCTTAAAAAAAAAAAGAAGATAAAAATCATTGAAGATTTAGGTATGGCATTTATGCTGCCACTCACACAGGATCAGGAGAAGGATCAGCTCTGCTCACCACAAATGGTATTGCCCAGGTACACAACCATACTGTGGGAATATTAAAAAGGACTTGATTAAAGGCATAGGTAAAATGCCAAAGCCCAGCTCAACCTTCAGCAGTAAAGCAGCTTTAGGTAACATAAGTGATGTCAAATTCAGATTACTTTCTTCTGAGCATAACACAGGGATCTTATAGATATCTAGTGGGCTTCTCACCTTTACCTTCACATGAATATTTGCCCAGAGCAGTGAAATACAGCCCTCTGCAGGCACTTGATTCTATGCCTTTTTTACTCTTAGAAAACTGGGTTTTCTTTTTTTACTCTCTTCCCTTCCTTCCCAGGACTCTGCAGACACTAGAGGGAGGTCTTGCTTTCTCTGCTTTTCAGTCCAAACTCTGGTGTAGTTCTGCTTCAAAACCTCACAACTTCCTGAACTCAGTAAATTGCCCATAAGGTCCTGAATGAATTTAACTGCTGCATTTACACCAGGAAAGCCCCAGGCTGAGGGAAGACCGAGCTGTGCACAGGAACATATTAAGTTCATATATTCAGTGGATTTCAACCTCCTGAAATGTTTAAGCTTTCAGAAATATGTTCCCCCTGGTGTGTGTTTTTGCAGCTATCTGTGTAGTACCACACAGCATCATCCCAGGACTGCAGGATGTAAAAAGACTTGTACTGAGCTACTCACAGCTGGAGTGGATTACACAACACATACAACCCTCTCTTCACAGCAGGTTCTCTTCCTGCAGTTGCCTCAGCACTTTGAGCACAACCTACCTCCAGAACAGCTCCTCTAAACAAACTAAATGCACCAGTAAGCCACCAACTCACACCAACACCAGCAGGGCTGTGAAATTACTGGGCTGTGGGAGCCTGTGTTGGGACTGCACCAGCATGGGGGCGGTGGCAGTGACTGCAAACTGAGGTCACTACTACTGTGCAATGGAAAGGATGGGCCAGTCTCCTTTTCTGCAGAGCCTGGCTTCTCAGGGCTTCCCAGGTTTGGCACTTGATCCAAGAAATCCTCTGGGAAGAGCTCAGGTGTGACCTGCAACAATGGAATTTGCATTTGGTATATTAGTGCTCAGTACACAGGTTGCCCAGCTGCTCTTACTGTTCATTATGCACTTACAATTGAATTTTTTGGTTGCTTAAGGTCTTTCTAAAATCTGCCCCTTCCTTCTCAGATAATTCATTATCTAGTAAAGGTTGAGATGACTGCCAAGTTCTTGAATTTGAAAAGGGAAAGGCCAGGAAGCTTAATGGTAAGTGCTGGCATGCTGCAGGGACAGGGAGCATCCTCACCACCTGAAGGGACAGAAGTGCTTGCATGTCTCTGCTGTGCCACTCAATCAAAGGGGTTAAAGAAGGCCTTGCAATTAAATCCCTGAGCTTGGCTATTGCTGCTTGCTGGGAGAGTGCAGCAAATCATCCCTGACTGCAGAGCTTTGCTGGGAGCAGAATTCATGCTGAAGATGGTTGCTCATGGCTTATGGGACCCTCCTACAGGGGGTTTCAGCAACACCTACCTCTCAAGAAACTAAAAGCACTGACTGCAGAGCACTGACTTTTTTTTTTGTGATGAAGGGATCACAGTGTAAATTATTAGTCCTTGGGAGAAAGGTACCTGCTGGAGCTCAGTGCACTTGTCTCCAGTGTGCAGCTTTGTCACTGTTTCCAGTGGGATCCTGAGCAGATGAATTGATCTGATTAATCTCAACATATTGCTTCTCTGGCTGCACATGAAGGTAATAATGTAATGAGCCTGTATCTTCACACTCAATAATAGACTCTGGTAAATATGGAAGGAAAAAAACCCCTTCCTATCTGGTTTTGCCAAGTACCCAGCACTGGACCTGGTTTTGTTTGGGCTGTAATACTATTACTAATACATCAGGCGAGGTTCACAGCCCAGAACTGAAGTCTGCAGCCTGAACTGCTTGTGAATTTTATTGAGCTGGCAGCATCTTTGGTTCTGCCTGCCAAATAATGATCTTTAGACAGACCTATTTAAGATTGGATAGTCAGAGGAAGGAATAAAAGGCGTCAGCCCTTTATTTGAGGGTGAAAGAATTCAAGACACACAAAAGATTGATGATAAAAAAAAATGATTAAAACCATGTACAAAGCAGCCACCTTAAGAGCTCCTTACCTCTGCTCAGTCTATGATAATATCTGAAAGCAAAATATTAGAAACAGTTTTGGCAACTGGGTCCAAGGATTTTTTATGTGTGTGTAACCTAAGATAGAATATTGATGCCATTAACTCTCATCTTCCCCATGGGACCCATCATTAACATCTCTTTTAATATATAGAAAGCTTTGGTGGGAGAGGGATGTGATTTATCTTTGGGGGGTCTTTCAATTAAATGAATACAAAGCAAGTGCTGCTGTAGGTATTATTAAATTAATTTCTGCATTTTTTGACATTTACACTATTCCATGGGACCATACATGCTTGGAGTCATGTATGATACTCTGATGCTCAGATACTCTGATACTCAGATACTCTGATGCTCACAGGTGCTGAACGGGCTGTCTGCAGCCCCACAGAGGTAAATCAGGGCTGCAGCATCCAAGATGTGCTTGTACCTAAAGTGCAACTAGGACCATCTGCCTGCAAGAGCCCGTGCAAAGCCAGCCCTGTGCCCGTGCTGCAGAATACCACTTGGCTTTTAAAGCTGACTCCAGTGCCTTCAGAGTGCCTTCAGAGCCTCAGCTCACCTCCTGGCCTTGGGCTGGCTGCACAGGATGCTAATTTTGGCTCTCCTGGAGGAAGGCATGCATTAGTCATCAGGTCATTCATTTTCTTATGACTTTTCATCTTAATCCTGATAATACTCCAACTCCAGAAAAAGATCAAATGGCAACAAAAGGGAACAGTGTCTGAATTATTTCTTATTTGAATGGGGGTAAAGCCATCTTAGGTAAAGGCATTTACAACAACTGTTTAAAGAAAAACCTGCTGATAGTAATTATTTTACAGCTGTGGGGGTGCAACTGCCTCAACAAATGATCTTCAGCAGTTAATTTATAAAATTATTCTTCAGTGACTCCCCAATTTTTTCTCCTTTCACAGACCAGAAACCTTTGCCTAATGGAATGGTTGGCAAAAATATCTTCATCTAATTTTTCAAAGGTAAATCATGCAGCCTTAAACACTTAGTTCTAATCATGAATTGCTGGAACATTGCAGCCTGAGTTGTCATGCACTTACTTGTTGATTAACGGCCTTCAGACATCTTCAAAATAAACATGAGGGAACACCAAGTATAACAGGAGGGTTTGATTATCATGATTTCTGCCTGTGACTTCTAAGAGTTTCAGTGAAAGGATCTGTCTCCAGCTGCTTAGAAAGACTGGAGGGACAGTGAGCACACAAAGGAGTTGGTGCAGCTGAGTGATGGGGCTTGTGCTGTTTTCCCTTCCACACCAGTTCAATTTAATAACATCTAGGAGACTAAGAGTTGCAGAGCATTGCTCCCCAGGGAGTAATAAATACAGAGTGGACCTGGACAGAAAGAGGAATCGTTTCAAAGAGGAATTAGAGGGAGATAGGGCCAGGACTCCCATGAATGGAGAAATCACAAAGGCAGCAGAGAAGGAGGAGGCAGATGCAGTGCAGTGGAGGATGCCTGGATGGATGCACTTTCTGCCTGGGCAAAGGGGAAGGGAGGGATGATTTCATGGGATAACTCCCACCAAGGAGTTAGCACATCTTAAGGAATAGAAAAAGCAAGACAATGACAGCAAAGACTTGTCCTGGTCACTGTCCTATTAAGTCTTAAATTCCCTTTTTATTTCACAGAATCATAGAATCACAGATATTAGGGGCTGGAAGGGACCTAGAAGATCATCTAGTCCAACCCCCCTGCCTGAGCAGGATCACCTAGACCAAGTCACCCAGGAACAGATCCAGGTGGGTCTTAAGTGTCTCCAGAGATGGAGACTCCACAACCCCCCTGGGCAGCCTGTTCCAGAGCTCTGGCACCCTCACTGAGAAAAAGTTCCTTCTATCCATAACCTAGGTACATAGCCAGTAAAATGGAAATGCAGGGATCACACATCTGGAAATCAGAAACTACTCCTGACAGGTTTCCCCTGAACATCATCACTGTCACAGCAGTGGTTTGTCCCAGCCTCTAGCAGCACCACTGCTTAAAGGTGCTGACCAAAAGCTCTCCATCCGCCAGGAACACCCTCTGGAGGTCGCTCTCCCTCCTCAGATGCCCGGCACAGCTCCATACATCAACCAGCATGGGCGTGCAAAGAGGCAAAGCATCACCTACGGGTGAGTGATGCCATCCTCCGGCAGCTGGGCGCCAACCTGGGCACAGCACCGAGGAGCCAGGGCGGGAGGCGCCAGGAGCTGGAATGGATGCCAAGCTGACGTGGGAAGAGCAGGAAAAGAAGCAGGGGGGCACCACCCTTTGCTTTCTTCTCCCACCCCATCACCCTGCTTTTATGCAGAGCTCACAGCCACAGCATGAATGCACCTAAGTGCAACACAGTTGGGATTTAGGCTTCCAAGACCTCGACTGTGATTCATCCATAATTCACTTGGGATTTGCAAACCAACCCTTCTTGCCTGAAGCTCCTCAGCGTGTGGAGCAATGGGAATAACCCAAACCTCCTCCTGCTGCCTCCAGTTCAGCACCCACACCGACCTCCCTTGGGGGGCACCAAGGAGACCTTGTTGCATGTACCAATGACTGCAGGTTTGTAATCATCCTGAGCTCTGCCAGAGGGTCTCAATCTCTGGCAGGAAAACACCTAAAATCACCTTTTTAAGTGATTAAAACACCACCTCCCCACAACATGCTGGAGCAGCCACTAGCTGAAGGAACAGCAAGCTCTCTTATGGTGCTACCAAAATGATGACCTGTGTGTTGTGAAGCCAAATACTGGCTACATGAAGGATGGATGGGATGAGACAGAGCAGCAGCAAGACTTTAAGAATCATACTAAACACACTGCAAGCACTTTCCACATAAGCAGATCTGAAAATGAACTCCAGAGGATGCTGCTGGCTCAGAAAGCCAGACCCTGCATTTCCCTCCCCCAGCAGCACACAGAGCCCCCAAATATGAACCAACTAAAGCAATCTGGATCCTATTTGGTAATTCAGCTCTGATGACTCATCTTTCCTGCACTCTCCTTAAGCTAATGACAAGGAAACAAACACAGGCAGAACAATAAGAACTTGGCATCATTCTGGCCAAGTTCTACCTGGGATTTTGTCACTAGCTACGGCTTACACTTCTTGTGTCACTTCTATCACAAGGAAGAACTAAAGGTTTAATAAGCAATTAGTCTGTTTTTCTCTCGAGACAACAATAATTTCTACTTGAATCCTGGGACAGCCTAAAGTTTATATTTTTTTAATATAAAAAAAATATTTTTTAAAATCTCTTGTCTGATGGACCTTAAGCCAAGCAGCTGGGCAGGGTGGCTCCCATAGGCTCTAACCTTAAATTTGCTGCATCCCCCTTGAGCTGCAACCCAAGATGTTCTGCATGGAGTGGCACCCTCAGTGTGGAAGCTAAGGGGCAGTCTCTGGGGATGCTACATGCTGAGACAACCACTCCCACTCAGGAGTAGTGGTGGCTCTGACCCCTCTAAATCCTATGGGTGAAAGAAGAAAAGATTATTATGCTCCTGAGACATGGCCAGTAGAGATGCCAAGTGTACAAAGTCACCAGTGTCCATCCTGCTCTCCTCCCTCAGGAGCTGCTGCCCTTGTGAGCCCAGCCTGGCTCCAGTCAGCATTTTGCTTTTTACAGAACAGGGTGAACAATTATTAAAAGTATGAAATATGGTAAATATGAATGTTGTAAGCACAAATTTATGACTGACAATACTCAAATCACCCTTGAATGTGATTTTTGGGTGATTGACTACATTTCTTACCCTTGTTTGAATATTTGTGTGCCTGTAAGCCTGCTTTCTCCACCCGCACTGACCACACTATGAAAGTAAACCTTTCCTTAGAAGCTTGTGGGAGCTGACCAACAGAAAGTGGTGCCTCCTCGACCTCCTAAAAGAGCTTTCCATCCTTCCTTCCCCATCGTGCAGTCTTCACAGCAGCCGGCAATTTGCCTGGAAGAGGGGAATGAGCTTGGCTGTCCCTCAAGCAGAGGGGCACTGGTGCCGCCCACGCACATCAGGTGACACTGCGACACTGATTGACTTCTCGATGCTGACGCCAAGGTAAATCCCCCGGCATCAAAGCCGGGCCCTGCTCTGGCTCTCGGGAGGACACCGGAGGCTGTGCCGGCTGCAGAAGCGAGCTGCCGTTTTTCGCACCGACGATGTGTGAGGGGCTCCAGCCTTAAGGCCCCCGCCGCCTGCGCTTCCCTCCGCCGGGGTCGGGCGGCGCTGGTGCCGGGCTCTCCCGCCGTCGAGGCGACGACGAGACACCGCCCACGCCGGGGGTGGCCCCGAGTGTGTCCGCGGACGGGCGGGCGGCTCCCCGGGCAGACAGCCGGCGAGCAGCGATAGACTGCGGCCGCAGAGAACGAGCAGCGCTCAGCCGGGCTGAGCCGAGCCGAGATGCGGGCTTCGCGGGCCGCCGGGTCCAGCCGCCTCCGCGTCCCGCACTGACACCCCCCGCCGCTCGATCCCTTCTCCGAGGCTCGTCGAGGAGCCGGCGGCTCCCGGGGATGGCACAGCCCATGGCCAGCTCCGCGCAGACCCCGGCGGCGGGGGAAAGCGGCGGCCCCGACGGCGGGTTGCTGGCAGAGGGCGGCGAAGCTTTCGGGGACCGATCCCTCAGCCAGGGCTTAAGCGTGCTGGTGGGACTGGCGCTCTGCGTGACCATGCTGGGGCTGGGCTGCGCCGTGGAGCTGGGGCAGCTGGGGCAGCAGCTGCGGCGGCCCGTGGGACTGCTGCTGGCGCTCCTGGGGCAGTTCGTGGCAATGCCTCTGCTGGCCTTTCTCCTCGCCCTCGTCTTTGCCCTGAACGAGGTGGCGGCCGTGGCTGTGCTGCTGTGCGGCTGCTGCCCCGGGGGCAACCTCTCCAACCTCATGTCGGTGCTCGTCGACGGGGACATGAACCTCAGGTAGGCGCCCTGCTCCGTCTTGCCCCCAGCCGGCCGGGGGGCTGCGGCCACCCCGGGACGCGGGATGGGTTTGCTGGGTGCTCTTCTGCCTCTCCCCGTGGCGGGCGGGTCTTAAACGAAGTCCGACACACGCCTTCGGACCCCTTCCCTAAAGATCCTGCCTGCCGGCGCCTCTGCCGGGCCGGGGAAGAGGGGCTGTTACGGTGAGAAGCGGCCAGGCCGGCTGCAGAGCCCCTTGCCGGGGGGCTGCGGCTTCCAGGGGCCACCCCCGGGTCGGCCGCGCGGTGATGCGGTGTTTCTCTGGTTGCCCCGGCGCAGCATTATCATGACGGCCTCCTCCACGCTGCTGGCCCTGTTCCTGATGCCCCTCTGCCTCTGGGTCTACAGCCGCCACTGGATCAACACGGCCGTGGTGCAGATGCTGCCCCTGGGGGCGGTGAGCCTGACGCTGGGGAGCACCCTGCTGCCCATCGGGCTGGGTGTGCTCATCCGATACCGGCACCCCCGCGCCGCCGACCTGCTGGTTAAGGTAGGTACGGCCCCGGGGATGGGG